>ML818108.1:30769-82756 GCA_009831015.1 Picea engelmannii
TTGATATAGTAGAACCTCTTAGAGTTTTCCTCTTCCTCTTGGGCCTAAATCATGGGAGCCTTGCATTTGTCCATCCTTTTATCCTTGACCTCGACTTGACTATTATCTCCTTGGCTTGGTTCGTTGAATTCTATGTTGAGGTCTTTCCCTTTCCTTGCCTTTCCCCATGGAATGTTTCTATTAAGGATGAAAATGATGATAGTTGACTAAATTGAGGTGCCTCCCACAAGCCACAAACTACAACCAAAATATGTAGAAGTGAGCCCCGATCTTTCTTTGTTTCCTCCCCACAACCGTAGTAAGGTACCCACCACAAGCCACAAGTTGGAGCCTAAAGATGCATAAATGAACCATGACTAAATCTAATCTGTATTTATGAGCAGAATGAAATGAAACACAATCTATAATATTAACACAAATATTAAGAGAACAATAAAAAAGATACAGTGGAACTTAACTTCTATTCAATAAAGAAATCTGGTGAAACTGTAAAATGCATAATGAAAACAATATTGCTCGAATGGTGGTAGCTAATCTCTAAGAAGAGATGTGGCGGCTATGTGCATTTGTCTGAGAACATTACAATGAGACCTCTGGGCCTTTTTAGCATCCAGAAGTAATCATAAAACCCTAAACATCCAAAAAACTAACCCTAGGAGATGAAGCGCCAAAATTCATGTGGGCCTCGATGGGGTAAGTTGGCACATCAACTTACCGCAGTCATAACTTTTGCATATGATATCCATTTTAGGCGTTTGATACCTCATTGAAAAGGTCTATCTGAAAAGTAAAACTTTCGCTAGGGATCAAGGAGTGTTGTTCAAAATATTTTGCCACTGAAAAGTCCAAAAAAATGTCGTTTAGGGCCTCAAAATGGCCCCAGAAGTTTGGGACTCGAAAAACTATAAAAAAACTGCCCAAATGGAAAACAGTATGTGAGCCAGTTGGAAGAGGTGGGTGGCCACCAATATCCATATGGATCACTCCTACCCCCATTAGGGAAAAATGGTATCCATTGCACTGAGTACCCCCATTAGATGAGGAAATTTCTACTAAATTTGGCCCCAGGTGAGCCACTTGTCTTGGTGCAGGAGCTTCCCCACTTTGACAACTTGATCAAGTTGAATCTTTTGTTGGTGAGTTTCCTTGACTTGTGTGTCCATGATATGATGAGTGGCTTCATGTTCCATGTAGTCAAGGTTCATCTATGTAAGTGTCAATTGTTATGCCATCTTTGAGGTGTCCAATAAGGATGGAAAGTATGGTTGAAGGAGGTAGATGCTAAAGTAACCTCACAGGGTGTGTCTGCTTGGGATTGTTCTGCTAAAAATTCATGCACTCCTAGATGTGTTTCAGTACATCATTCTTAAGACCCTTCCATGAGAATCTCTCCCTGATCTTCCTTTAAGTCTTGAAGTACTACTGATGCCTAGTTACAGGCGAATCATGAAAAACCTTCATAATATTCTCTTTCAAGGTAGATTCTAGAACTAAGTAGATTCGGTCCTTGTAGAAAATGGAATCATCTAGTACACGATATCTATTATCAACTATCTGTCCATCCAATACCTCACAAGAAAATTTATTTTTGGAGTACTCCACCAACAAATGTGCCTTCCAGTCTGTGCAAATATCCATCATCGAAAATCTTGCTAGCTTCCTATACAAAGCATCTGCTATGATGTTCCTTTTTCCTTTAACATACTCAATGTCAAATTCAAAGTCTTGGATCTTCGAAACCCACTTCTATTGTATCTCGTTGAGGTCTTTCTGAAAGTTGAGCGACCCACGGAGAAGGAGGTGTGAGCCAAAGAATTGAGGGAGTGGCAAAGGATCAAGTGATCTGTGTGACATGAAGAGTGATTGCCTTTGCAAGGAACAACCTGCAAAAAACTTTTATTGTAGAGGTTTTCATACATACTTTTTCAAATAAAATTATTTTTCAGTGAATTTTTACATAACAATCGCACCAATTTATTTCAATTGCATTGGTGCACTATAAACAACGTCACACACATGTATATTGTGTTTTTCATATCATGTTGATGTTGCTTGATTTATAAAATTTATTGTGAGTATGCTAATGATTTCTCTGTTTTTAAATTAACTTTGAGATGTGTCACTCATAAGAATTTAAATTTGTCATATAATGTTTAACTATAGTTTTATGAAATCGTTTAATTTGGATTATGATTACAAAAACTTATAACCATTAATACCATTTAATGTTTAATTAGTCTTCAAGATGAATTTTTTTATTGTCCAATAAGATATAATATGTTGATTAAACATGTTTAGAAAGAAAAAATACATAAATATGATGAGTGAAATGATTGTGATCTAAATAAGGATGTATTTTTCATATCTTGTAATAATAACATTATGATAACATAGAAAGAACATTATGTGAGCGCTTTGGTTAGGTTTTATGATGCACAAGTGTCTCTAGGGTTCTGTACTCAACACCCCCTTCTGCTATCAACAACCCATAACCACCTAGTCCACTGAATCGCATCTGATGGAATTTGACGAGAGGGAGAAAACCCCCTCATATTGCAAAGTTCCAGCAGGAGAAACGAATGGAAACTCAAGCGCACAACCATCTTTTGATCCACTGTCGCACCTCAGAGATCAGATATTCCAAGAAGAGATAGGAATAAATAAAGGGATGGAGACAGACGCAGAATCCTCTCATCCAAAAGTGGCTCGCAATTGGGTACCGGGTAAATGCATTCCTTGAGTTTCCATGGCCCCCAGGTATGTGAACAATTTAATTAGAGTAGGTGCTCAAACTCAATATATGCAAGATCATGTTCTCATTCGAAAATTTCTAGGTCTACGGCCCTTTTAAAAGGATCTTCTCAAATGGATTAATACTTGGTGGAAACCCAAAGGAAATTATAACCTTCAGCTCAATTCCAGAGGCTTCTTCACTTCCATCTTCCATAACTTGGAAGACAAAGACAAAAACTTTGAAAATGGGCCATATTTTTACAACTTTATAATTCTTTACCTTTGATTCTAGACAAAATGCTTCTGCCCAGAAAAAGAGGATTTCACATGCACCCTAGTATATATTGAATTATGTTCCCTACCATGGAAATTTTGTCTTGGATAAATCCTCGAAGGAATCAGAAACACCCTAGTAATTTTCATCAAATCAACGAAAGCTACAAGGAGGGGTCGTTATACTTCCTATGCGTGCTTGTGTTTTTACATGAATATCTCAAAGCCTCTACCAGGTTTGTTCAAAGTGGAATATTGTGATGAATAATGGGAACAAACAATAGTTTGTGAACACATTTCATTTCGCTTCCGCAAATTTCATGAGCATGGTCATCTCTTTCGAGACTTCCCCCTAAATGCTCCCTCTGCTCCCACCATGAACCCTCAAGATAAATCAAAATATAGTTTCACCCAATTCCAAGGGATTCATGATCTATATGGATATCGATGGCCACCCACCTTTTCCAACTGGCTCAAAACAGTTTTCTGACAATTTTGGCAATTTACTATTTTTAGCATTTTTAACTTCCAGGGCCATTTTGAGGACCTAAATGAAGGTTTTTTGGGATAGAGATCCTCAATTATATCCAAAGGCATGATTGAGCCCCCAAAATTAATCTCCTCGATGATACCTTTTCAACGGGCTATCACACACCTAAAACGGAGATCGTGTGCAAAGGTTACGACCTCGGAAAGTTGATGTACTAACTTACCCAAACAGGGCCCACATGACTTTTGGTGCTTCATATCCTAGGGTTAGGTTTTTGGATTTCTAGGGGTTTTGGCATTCTTGTTTATTGTAAAAAGGCCTTCAGAGCCTCATTGTAAGCTTCTTCTTACAAGTATTGTAAGCCTTTTTATTGTTATGGATTATTTGCGTGGCACTGCTAGCTATGGATTATGCTACCAAGGAAGACCATGATTGTACATATTGTTGGACATACATGGATTTTTGGATGCAAACTCAGCTGGAGATATGGATCATAGGAGATCTACAAGAGGGTATGTGTTTAACCTGTTTGGAGGAGTAATCAGTTGGATGAGAAAAATACAGGTTGTAGTGGCACTTTCAACTACATAAGTTGAATACATGGAAACCACTCATGCAAGTAAGGAATAAATATTGCTAAAAATATTGTGTTCAGGTATTGGGTTGGTACAACAAACTGTAAGGATATATTGTGACAGTAAGAGTGCCATTTTTCTGGCGAAGAACCCAACCTATCATTCAAAGACAAAGCATATTGATATTCAATATCACTTTGTGAGAGACATGGTTGAAGAAAAGAAAGTGTTTTTTATGAAGGTGGACACTTTGAAGAATGTTACAAATTCATTAACAAAATCTATGAGCACTAAGAAGTTCTCTTGGTTTATAGGATCCATGGGCATTGTTGCCCTGGATTTTTGACTATGTAACCCTGTAACCCCCTGCATGCAAAGAAAACAACAAGTGGGAGAATGTTGGGTATGCCTTATATTGTTTGCACGACTAGATCTACTATTTGCTACATTGCACGAGGGTTCAAGTGCAGTGGCCCTAAGAATTTTTTTGTTTTCCTCGAGAAACATGTCGCATTTTGCCTCATTTTTTGTGTTGCCTCGATTTTTGTGTTCATTGTTGGGAGTTTTTTCGGCACATGGTTTTTTTCGATGGTTTTCTATTTCCGGTTAATGAATTAGGGTTGTTGACTAATCATCATTGGGTTACATTGTTGGATGTCGCTGGCTCCTATATGTATATTATATTGTAAACAATGTATCAATATGAATGAATAAAGAATATGTTGGTTTTCCGGGTTTGGGTTTCCAGGGGAAAAATATATGTGTAATGTGTGTATTTTCCATTGTATATTTTATGTTCTTTTATTGAAAATCTATTTGTTGTAAAATATTGTACAAGTTAAAATCTACATGAGATCCTTCTACTAGTAATTATTTCTGGATACTCAACACCATCTCAGATGATTCTCCACCTAGTAGTTCTCATCCAAACACCAAAAAAATTAATGCAAAATCCAAAGAAAAAGAAACCATTGAACCCATCCTCGAACAAATCCTCCCCACACCATTCACACCCACTTGTGTAGAAGACTCCATCCAAGAGGCAAGGAGAGAAATGGACATTGAATGGGATGAAAAAGAGCTAGTTGAAATTGACCTGGTAAGGCTCGAGGAACCTTACCAAAATAACAAACTACAATATGTTCCCCCTAATCAACTCAGAAAATTCGATAAGGTCTACCTAAACTCCACAGTCGGAGCCACTTTTAGATCCAACAATGGACTAGTAATCCTTCCATAGCTGCCTAAAGATTCACGCAAACAAGTTAAAGAAGAAAGCAAAAGAGGATGGAAATCAACTCAAAAACTAATACAGGATATTGGCAATTGTATGGTTGATTCTGGTCAAATTCAGAAGCTAGCAAACAACTTCCTCCCACCCCAAAACCCTCTTTCCTCATGAAGATAATCCCATCGAACATAAGGGGCCTCAACGGAAGGATGAAAAAGAGAATCCTTCGAAGTAGTACATTGAAAGAGAATCGAGACATACTACTACTACTACAAGAAACCAAATGTGTGGGCACAGTGGCAAAAACCCTTCTCTTCAAAAGTTCAAAGAACAAGATATCCATGTTTATTGATTCTAGAGGAGCTGCAAGAGGCTTCGTCGTTATCTGGAACCCAATAGTAATCATTTTGGAATATTTTTACTCCACCAAATGAACACTCTCTATGTCCTATAGACTCACGGGATCGGTTAAAAAATGGTTGATATCAAATTTCTATGGACCGCAAGACCCCCAAGAAAAAGGATGTTTCCTAAAAAGCCTCACTTTCCTGGGCACATTGGCTAGGACATGAAGATGGATTCTAGGTGGAAACTTTAATCTAATCAATATATTCTCCTTTATCCTTGATTGAATGAATTACATATAATGAGCATCAATATTTTTTCACTGATGCTATATTCCTGAGCAACAAATATTTTTTTGTAATTGTCTATCATTAGTGTGTTTCATTTAACAAATAATTTGTTGTAATTGTCTATCATCAGTGTGTTTCATTCAAGTATTCTTCAATTCATTTTCAGAAAGAATTTATGTTCAATGGGTGTTCTAGCTTTTGTTTGTTCTCCTTTCTTCCCTCTGCCATAATACACATTTCTTATCTGATAGTTAGCTTGATTGTCTTTGATTAATAATACATGAACATGACTCCATGCCCAATGGTTTAACTCATTGATCTATAGATTTTTTATCCCATCTTGTTGTCTTTCTTTTCCTCATCTAGTATACTTACCCGATCCATCCATTTTTCTCAACCATTGTAATAACTAATATATTCTAGGCATGTCATCCTAGTAGTTAGAGAGCATATTTTAGAGCTAACACCTACCTAGAGCCTAGATTTGTTTGTCAATTATCTCATTTTTCCTTTGAATAAGTTCCATCTTTTGGCTAACATGTTGTTATGGTAATACTATATCCTCAAATACCTAATCCAGTAGAGTCTTGATTGTCCATATTAACTTAGTTGTCATGTATAACTTGGTGTCCCAAGTTCTTGATTGCATAGGGTCCTCCACCCATCCCGCTAACTCCTCCTCAATTTCCCCCTTGAACGTAGCCTTCTTTATTTTATTGATGATTTCTTTATAGTCATCAATAGGTTTATGAGCAAAAAAAATAGAGTTGATATAGTAGAACCTCTTAGAGTTTTCCTCTTCCTCTTGGGCCTAAATCATGGGAGCCTTGCATTTTTCCATCCTTTTATCCTTGACCTCGACTTGACTATTATTTCCTTGGCTTGGTTCGTTGAATTCTATGTTGAGGTCCTTCCCTTTCCTTGCCTTTCCCCATGGAATGTTTCTATTAAGGATGACACTGATGATAGTTGACTAAATTGAGGTGCCTCCCACAAGCCACAAACTACAGCCAAAAGATGTAGAAGTGAGCCCCAAGCTTGCTTTGTTTCCTCCCCACAACCGTAGTAAGGTACCCACCACAAGACACAAGTTGGAGCCTAAAGATGCAGAAATGAACCATGACTAAATCTAATCTGTATTAATGAGTAGAATGAAATGAAACACAATCTATAATATTAACACAAATATTAAGAGAACAATAAAAAAGATACAGTGGAACTTAACTTCTATTCAATAAAGATACAATGGAACTGTAAAATGCATAATGAAAACAATATTGCTTGAATGGTGGTATATAATCTCTAAGAAGAGATGTGGCGGCTATGTGCATTTGTCTGAGAACATTACAATGAGACCTATGGGCCTTTTTAGCATCCAGAAGTAATCATAAAACACTAAACATCCAAAAAACTAACCCTAGGAGATGAAGCGCCAAAAGTCATGTGGGCCTCGATGGGGTAAGTTGGCACATCAACTTACCGCGGTCATAACTTTTTCATATGATATCCATTAAGGGCGTTTGATACCTCATTGAAAAGGTCTATCTGAAAAGTACAACTTTCGCTAGGGATCAAGGAGTGTTGTTCAAAAAAAAATTCCACCGAAAAGTCCAAAAAAACGTCGTTTAGGGCCTCAAAATGGCCCCAGAAGTTTGGGACTCGAAAAACTATAAAAAAAACTCCCCAAATGGAAAATAGTATGTGAGCCAGTTGGAAGAGGTGGGTGGACACCAATATCCATATGGATCAATCCTATCCCCATTAGGGAGAAATGGCATCCATTGCGCTGAGTACCCCCATCAAATGAGGAAATTTCTACTGAATTTGGCCCCGGGTGAGCCACTTGCCTTGGTGCAGGAGCTTCCCCACTTTGACAACTCGATAAAGTTGAAGCTTTTGTTGGTGAGTTTCCTTGACCCGTGTGTCCACGATATGATTATTGGCTTCATGTTCCATGTAGTCAAGGTTCAACTATGTAAGTGTCAATTGTTATGCCATCTTTGAGGTGTCCAATAAGGATGGAAAGTATGGTTGAAGGAGGTAGATTCTTAAGTAACCTCACAGGGTGTGTCTACTTGGGATTGTTCTGCTAAAAAGTCATGCACTCCTAGATGTGTTTCGGTACATCATTCTTAAGACCCTTCCATGAGAATCTCTCCATGATCTTCCTTTAAGTATTGAAGTACTCTTGATGCCTAGCTACAGACGAATCATGAAAAACCTTCATAATCTTCCCTTTCAAGGTAGATTCTAGAACTAAGTAGATTCGGTCCTTGTAGAAAATGGAATCATCTAGTACACGGTATCTATTATCAACTATCTGTCCATCCAATACCTCACAAGAAAATTTATTTTTGGAGTACTCCACCAACAAACGTTTTCAAATAAAATTATTTGTCAGTGAATTTTTACGTAACAATCACACCGATTTATTTCAATTGCATTGGTGCACTATAAACAACGTCACACACATGTATATTGTGTTTTTCATATCATGTTGATGTTGCTTGATTTATAAAATTTATTGTGAGTATGCTAATGATTTATCTGTTTTTAAATTAAATTTGAGATGTGTCACTCATAAGAATTTAAAGTTGTCATATAATGTTTAACTATAGTTTTATGAAATCATTTAATTTGGATTATGATTACAAAAACTTATAACCATTAATACCATTTAATGTTTAATTATTATTCAAGATGAATTTTTTTGTTGTCCAATAAGATATAATATGTTGATTAAACATGTTTAGAAATAAAAAATACATAAATCTGATGAGTGAAATGATTGTGATCTAAATAAGGATGTATTTTTCATATATTGTAATAATAACATTATGATAACATAGAAAGAACATTATGTGAGAGCTTTGGTTAGGGTTTATGATGCACACGTGTCTCTAGGATTATGTACTCAACACCCCCTTCTGCTATCAACAACCCATAACCACCCAGTCCACTGAATCGCATCTGATGGAATTCAATGAGAGGGAGAAAACACCCTCATATTGCAAAGTTCCAGTGGGAGAAACGAATGGAAACTCAAGCGCACAACCATCTTTTGATCCACTGTCGCACCTCAGAGATCAAATATTCCAAGAAGAGATAGGAATAAATAAAGGGATGGAGACAGACGCAGAATCCTCTCATCCAAAAGTGGCTCGCAATTGGGTACCAGGTAAATGCATTCCTTGAGTTTCCATGGCCCCCAGGTATGTGAACAATTTAATTAGAGTAGGTGCTCAAACTCAATATATGCAAGATCATGTTCTCATTCGAAAATTTCTAGGTCTACGACCCTTTTAAAAGGATCTTCTCAAATGGATTAATACTTGGTGGAAACCCAAAGGAAATTATGACCTTCAGCTCAATTCTAGAGGCTTCTTCACTTCCATCTTCCATAACTTGGAAGACAAAGACAAAAACTTTGAAAACGGGCCATATTTTTACAACTTTATAAGTCTTTACCTTTGATTCTGGACAAAATGCTTCTGCTCAGAAAAAGAGGATTTCACATGCGCCCTAGTATATATTGAATTATGTTCCCTACCATGGAAATTTTGGCTTGGATAAATCCTCGAAGGAATCGGAAACACCCTAGTAATTTTCATCAAATCAATGAAAGCTACAAGGAAGGGTCGTTATACTTCCTATGTGTGCCTGTGTTTTTACATGAATATCTCAAAGCCTCTACCAGGTTTGTTCAAAGTGGAATATTGTGATGAATAATGGGAACAAACAATAGATTGTGAACACATTTCATTTCGCTGCCGCAAATTTCATGAGCATGGTCATCTCTTTCGAGACTTCCCCCTAAATGCTCCCTCTACTCCCACCATGAACCCTCAAGATAAATCGAAAGATAGTTTCACCCAATTCCAAGGGCATCATGATCTATATGGATATTGGTGGCCACCCACCTTTTCCAACTAGCTCAAAACAGTTTTCTGACAATTTTGGCAATTTACTATTTTTAGCATTTTTAGCTTCCAGGGCCATTTTGAGGGCCTAAATGAAGGTTTTTTGGGATAGAGATCCTCAATGATATCCAAAGTCATGATTGAGCCCCCAAAATTAATCTCCTCAACGATACCTTTTCAACGGCCTATCACACGCCTAAAACGGAGATCGTGTGCAAAGGTTACGACCTCGGGAAGTTGATGTACTAACTTACCCAAACAGGGCCCACATGACTTTTGGTGCTTCATATCCTAGGGTTAGGTTTTTGGATGTCTAGAGTTTTTGTCATTCTTGTTAATTGTAAAAAGGCCTTCAGAGCCTCATTGTAAGCTTCTCTTGTGAATGCGCGCAACCGTCACATCTCTTCTCAGAGATAATCCGCCACCATTCCAGAAAGCTTGTTTCCGTTGCATTTTACAGTTTCATCTTATTTAATTATTGAATAGAAAACCAGTTTTATTGTATCTCTGTTATTTTGTGTTAATCACCTGTTAATAATATGTATTCATTTTGTTCTGCTCATAAAATCTAGATCATGTCATCACCAGATTCAAAATAAAACCCACTCCACTCCCTTTGGAGTTGTTGGGTATGTGTTATATTCTTTGCACGACTAGATTCAAAATATGCTACATTGAACTGGGCGTGTAGGGGAGTAATAGCCCCCTTCTACAGGGGTTCGAGGGAAATTCCCCTGAGATTTGTTTTTACCTTGAGAAACGGGTTGTATTGTTGCCTCGTTTTTTGTGTCGCCTCAATTTCCATGTCCATTGTTTGGCAGTTTTTCGACACATAGTTTTTGGTGATGGTTTTCTATTTTCGATTAAGGAATTAGGTTTGTTGACTAATCCAGGTCATTGGGTTAGGGTTTTGGATGTCTTTGGATCCTATATGTATATTGTATTGTAAACAATGTATCACTATGGATGAATATATAATATGTTGGTTTTCCCAGTTTGGGTTTCCAAGGGAAAAATCTCTTTGTAATGTGTGTCTTTTCCATTGTATATTTTTTGTTCTTTTATTGAAAATCTATTTGCAGTCAAATATTGTACAAGGTTAAAATCTACATTTGGTATCAAAGATTTTTTGGCTTCATGGGGATGCCTTTGTGGTCAAGGATTTGACTTGGGACTGTGATAAGCCTTGTTATAGTGGGAGATGTGTGGTATTGATTTTTCAAGTGAAAAGAAATGGCGAGCAGTTCGAAAATGGAGATCGAGAGGTCTAATCGACAAATTTTTTATTTGTGGAAGATCTGTTGGTGTGAAAAGATCGGTGGATCATGGTGGATCCATGTACTGCACCTACATGAACTTCAATAGATGACTAGAAAAATTTGGATCGAAAGGCGAAGAGCACAATCTATATGTGTCTCTCAGATTCAGTATTACTAAATGTGTCATAGGAAGCTATAGCCAAATATTTATGGGATAAGTTGGGGAAGTTGTATCAGTTTAAGTCCCTAGTAAATAAACTTTTCCTGAGAAAGAAGTTGTCTAACCTGAGGATGAGAGGTGGAGACTTGATGGCAGAGCATTTGAATGCCTTCAATATTGTGGTAAGTCAGTTAGTATCTGTTGAGATTAAAATTTTAGATGACTATACGTGTATCAATTTAGTGTGCTTTTTACCAGACTCGTGGGATAGTCTGGTTATCACCATAGGTAGTAATACAATTGCCTTGAATTTTGATGAAGTGGTCTCATTCTTGTTATCGAAGGAGATGAGACAGAATAACATGGAAGGATGGAGCACAAGTGCATTATTTGCAAGAGGACGCTCCCAGGAAAGAAATAGATCTAAGTCCTCAAGTGGGAGATATAAGTATA
Source organism: Picea engelmannii (assembly GCA_009831015.1). NCBI lineage: Eukaryota > Viridiplantae > Streptophyta > Pinopsida > Pinales > Pinaceae > Picea > Picea engelmannii. Next base: position 42,499 of record ML818108.1, read on the forward strand.
AGGGTAGATCTAAATCTCCCAGAAAGTTTGTAAATGTATGTTGGAGATGTGGAAAAGAAGGGCACTACAAGAAGCAGTGTAGATCTAAAATTGAGAAAAAGAAGGGATCTAAAGAAGCTCTTTCTATAGAATAAAATGCCTCAAAGGAGGAAGGAGGGGATGTGTACTTGGCTTCTTCAAGAACACATGCAGATCATGAGGCATGGTTGGTTGACATAGGTGCATCCTTTCAAATGACTCCCCACGGGGAGTGGTTCTGTGAATATTAAAGGTATTATGGAGGTAATGTTTTCCTAGGTGATGACTCGAAAACTAGAATCATAAGATGAGGAAAATTCAAGTTGAGGCTCATAGATGGAATAAGAATCAAATAAGATTCCCCTTTGGTGCAACAAGGGAAGAAGGAATTTTAAAACTAGTTCAAAGTGATGTGTTTGGACCTGTGCCAGTTCCATCATTGGGAAAATATGTGTACTATGTCTCATTTATAGATGACTTATCGAGGAATACTTGGATATATTTCCTTAGGAATAAATCTGAAGTCTTTGATAGGTTTAAAGATTTTAAGGCTCTTGTTGAGAATCAAACAGAGAAAAGAATTAAGGTGTTGAGGATAGATAATGGCAGAGAGTTCTGCGGGAATAAATTTGAAGAATTATGTAAGAAGTATGGTATAGCAAGGCAGAGTACTACTCCATATACACCTCAACATAATGGATTTGCATAAAGGACGAACATGATGTTGATGAAAAAATCAAGGTGCATGCCCAATGGCGTCAGGTTAGGGAAAGAATTCTAGGCAGAGGCAGTGGTCATTGCATGTTACCTGGTCAATAGATCACCCTCATCAGTGTTGGATGACAAGACTCCACAAGAGGTATGGACTGGTAAGAAACCTTCTCTCACACATCTCAAGGTATTTGGCTGTGAGGCCTATGGTCATGTTCCAAAGGAAAACATGACTAAGCTAGTTAAGAAGGTTGAAATGTGTATCTTTAGTGGGTATAAATATGGTATTAAAGGTTATAATCTTTGGAGCCCATACACTAAGAAGGTTGTGTATAGAGGAGATGTGGTATTTAGAGAAATGAAGGATGTTTTTAAACATGAAGTCCTTCCAAGTAAGGAAGAACTAGAGAAAACAAAGTTTGATTTAAAGGATGATGAATCAGAATCTACATAAGAAAATGAATCAGAAGAAGAATATCCTCATACTCCAGTATTGAGGAGATCGGTTCAATAAATAAGGCTACTGGAAAGGTATACTCCATGTGATTTATGTTCAAATTTTTCTTTGTCTATTATTGACGATGATCCTAGAACTGTCAGGGAGGCAGTGGATTCAGAGGATGTAAATCTCTGGAAAAAGGCCATGGATGAAGAAATGGAAGCCTTGGGTAAGAATGAGGCTTGGGATCTAGTGGATTTTTTGACTAGAATAAATCCCATTGGCAAAAAATGTGTATTTAAAAATAAGTTGAATGCAGAAGGCAAAGTGGAGAAATACAAATCTCGGTTAGTAGCAAAGGTTTATTCCCAGGTTGAGGGAATTGATTTTGGTGAGATTTTTTCTCTTGTTTCCAAGTTAACTTCTATAAGATTTATGTTATCTGTTGCTAATGCATTTGATTTTGAAGTAGAACAAATGGATGTGAATACAACATTCCTACATGGGGATCTGGAAGAAGAAATCTATATGAAGCAACTAAAAGGCTTTGTTATGAAGGGAAAGAACAAGTTGGTATGCAAGATGAAAAATTCTCTCTATGGTTTAATTGGTGATCATTTGATTTATTTGGTATTGTATTTGGATGACATGTTGTTGATAGGAAACAACAAGGAGATTATCCAGGATGTGAAAACTTAGTTATCCGCTAAATTTGGCATGAATGATATCGATGCTTCAAATTTCATTTTGGAAATAGAAATTAATAGAGATAAAAAAAAAGAGGAAACTCTGGTTAAATCAGAGAAAATACGTCGAGACAATATTGTAGAGGTTTAATATGCAAGAATGTAAACCGATCAAAGTCCCTATTCATGTTGGTGTAAATTTATCTATGGATCAGTGTCCCAAGACACATGAAGAGGAGGAGGACATGTATCGTGTTCCATATGCGAGTGCAGTTAGAAGTTTGATATATGCAATGGTTTGTACTAGACCGAACATTGCACATGCAGTGGGATTTTTTAGTAGGTATATGTCAAAACCAAGGAAGGAGCATTGTACAACAATAAAAAGGGTTTTCAGCTATTTGTGTGGCACTGCTAGCTATGGATTATGCTACCAAGAAAGACCAGGATTGGACAGAGTGTTGGACATACATGGATTTATGGATGCAAATTGGGTTGGAGATCTGGATCGTAGGATATCTACAAGTGGGTATGTGTTTAACCTTTTTGAAGGAACAATCAGTTGGATGAGAAAAAGACATGTTGTAGTGGCACTTTCAACTACATAAGTTGTATACATGGAAACCACCCATGCAAGTAAGGAAGCAGTATGGCTACAAACATTGTGTTCAGGTATTGGGTTGGTACAATAAGATGTAAGGATAGATTGTGACAGTAAGAGTGAAATTTTTCTGGTGAAGAACCTAGCTTATGATTCAAAGACAAAGCATATTGATATTCAACATCACTTTGTGAGAGACATGGTTGAAGAAAAGAAAGTGTTGCTAATGATGGTGGACACTTTGAAGGATGTTGCAGATTCATTAACAAAATCTATGAGCACTGAGAAGTTATCTTGGTGTAGAGGATCCATGGGCATTGTTTCCCTGGATTGTTGACTATGTAACCTTGTAACCCCCTGTATGCAAAGAAAACAACAAGTGGGAGAATATTGGGTATGTGTTATATTCTTTGAATGACTAGTGCTAGTGTCTACTACATTGCACGGGGATTCAAGGGCAGTGGCCCTGAGAAAAAAAAATTTGCCTCTTTTGCCTAATTGTTCACGTTGCCTCGATTTTTGTGTCCATTGTCGGAAGGTTTTTCGGCACATGGTTTTTGCCGATGTTTTTCTATTTCTGGTTAAGGAATTAGGGTTGTTGACTAATCTAGGTTATTGGGTTAGGATTTTGGATTTCGTTGGATCCTATATGTATATTGTATTGTAAACAATGTATCACTATGAATGAATATAGAATATGTTGGTTTTCTTGGTTTGGGTTTCCAGGGGAAAAATATATGTGTAATGTGTGTATTTTCCATTGTATATTTTCTGTTCTTTTATTGAAAATCTGTTTGCAGTAAAATATTGTACAAGATTAAAATCTACAGGAGCTCCCTCTACTAGTAATTCTTTCGATATCCTCAACACCATCTCAGACGGTTCTCCACCCAGTAGTTCTCTTCCAAACACCAGCAAAATCAATGCAAAATACAAATCCAAAGAAACCCTTGAACCCATACTTTATCAAATCCTCCCCACACCCTCCACACTCATTGTTGTAGAAGGCCCCATCCAAGAGGCAAGGGGAGAAATGGACATTGAATGGGATGAAAAAGGGCTAGCTGAAATTGACCTGGTAAGTCTCGAGGAAGCTTACCAAAATAATGAACTACAATTTTTCCCCCCTGATCAACTCATAAAATTCCATAAGGTCTACCTAAACTCCACATCTGGAGCCACTTCCAGATCCAACAATGGACTATGAATCCTTCCATGGATTCCTAAAGATCCACGCAAACAAGTTAAAGAAGCAAGAAAAAGAGGATGGAAATCAACTCAAAAACTGATACGAGAGATTGGCAATTGGATGGTTAATTCTGGTCAAATTCAGAAGCTAGCAGACAGCTTCCTCCCACCCCAAAACCCTCTTTTGTCATGAATATAATCTCATTGAACATAAGAGGCCTTAGAGGAAGGACGAAACAAAGAATCCTTCGAAGTAGTATATTGACAGATAATCGAGACATACCACTACTACTACAAGAAACCAAATGTGCGGGCACAGTGGAAAAAACCCTTCTCTTCATAAGGTTGAAGAACAATATATCCATGTTTATTGATTCTAGAGGAGATGAAAGAGGCTTGGCCATTCTCTGGAACCCAATAGTAATCATTTTGGAAGATTTTTACTCCACCAAACAAACACTCTCTAGTTCCTATAGACTCATAGAATCGGATAAAACATGGTTGATATCAAATTTCTATGGACCGCGGAACCCCCAGGAAAAAGGATGTTTCCTGAAAAAGCCTCACTTACCTGGGCACTTTGGCTAGCACACGAAGATGGATTCTAGGTGGCAACTTTGATCTAATCAAATCCCTGGAGGAAAAACGAGGAGGGTTACGATGACTTGACAAAGAAGTCAAAGCCTTTTAGGAGTCAATTGAGACCCTTAGACTCATTGATCTATATTTTTTGTGACAAAACCTACACCTAGTCTAACCATCGCTCAATCTCTCACCAAATTTCCTACAAACTAGACTGATTTTTGATATATGAATCACTTATGATGGAAGGACATTTGATGGAAGACATTATAATTTATGCCTCAGGCTCAGACCAATGTCCAATCCAACTCTGGATGGACACCGCTATCTCTCCCCAACACAATATGTTTCTCTTTGAAAATTTCTATCTCTCCCACCTTGACTTTCAAGAGAACGCTCCCACCTGGTGGAAACATGTACAATTGACCCATGACACTCTCATGTACAAATTTCAACAAAAATTAAAAAACTTCAAGCAACATCTCAAAGTCTAGAACAAGACAGTGTTTGGAAACATTTTCCAGCTACAAAAGGAGATGGAACAGAAGATGCAATAAGTTGAGGAATAAATCATCCTTAATGGAAGTTCTAAGCAACTTCAAGAACAAGAATCTACTCTTAAAAAATAATTAGATGAACACTATGCCCAAGAAGAAACACTATGGTGCCAAAAATCTCGTGTGAAATGGATTCACGAAGGAGGAAAAATACAAAATTCTTCCACCAGTCTATGATTCAAAGGTGCCACATCAACAAAATCACCATGTTGGAAAATGTGCAAGGCCGATCCATTTTGGATCATGCAGGCATAGTGTAGGAGATAATCAACTATTACAAATCTTTACTCACTGAGCCCATCCCATATCACACCACTTCCATAGATAAAATCATCAGACACATGCCAACTATTATCAATGAAGATCAAAATACAATTCTCCCCCGATTGATCTTTATTGAAGAAGTAGATCAAGTAGTCAAAGATATGCCAACTGGTAAAGCTCTAGGCTTGAACGATTTCACCACTACTGGCAGATGGTTTGGGAAGAGGTTTGGAAATTAGTGGAAGATTCAATCAACTCTCAACATATCCTTTCATCTCTCAATTCTAATTTCCTAAGACGCAAAGTAGTTCAGGCCCATTGCCCTTTGTAATGTCATCTACAAAATCATAACCAAGATAATTTCTCTCTGACTTAATCCTATCCTCCCTTTTCGAATGAGAAATCAGTATATGTGGCGGGAATACAAATCCTAGATAGTGTGATTCTTTCTCATGAACCAATACACTCTCTCAAATATTCTCGCACACCTAGCATGCTTATTAAACTTGAATTCACTAAGGCCTTTGATACCATAAGCTGGAATTACTTGTAAAATATCCTTGTTGCTTTTGGATTCCATTTAGACTGGGTTAATTGGATCTTAAAGCTTGGCTCTACTACTTTTTTCTCTATTCTCATAAACGACGCCCCATCCAAAACCTTCTCCCCTTCTAGAGGCATTAGGAAAAGAGATCTCCTTTCTCCCTTCCTGTTGTAATAATGGGGGAAGGTCGTAGTCATTACATCAAGGCCCACATTGAAAATGTTACACTTAAGGGTCTCAATCTCTCTGGTATCAACCCACCTATCTCTCACAGCCAATTAGTAGATGATATAATGATGTTGGACGCAACCACTACTAGGGAGGCCTCCACCATTCATAAAATCCCCATAGATTTTAGTGTGGCCTCGGGCATCTCCATCAACTCGGCCAAATCCAAAATCTTTTTCTTCAACACTCTGGAAGCAATACAATCCCACCTCTCCAATATCCTGGGCTACCCTTGGAGTTCCCTTCTGTCCAAATATCTAAGTGTTCCCCTAATTGATAACTCCCTTCGCAACAGCTCTTGGGAACCTCTCGATTCCTTAAAACATCGTCTCAATTCCTATAATTTCAAATCCCTCAACCTTCCTGATCATCTCACTCTTCCTAAATTAGTTCTACAGGCCATTCCCATCTATCTCTTCTCATCCTTTACTACCCCAAAATCCATCCTCAATTCCATGTGCTCCATCCAAAGGAAATCTCTTTGGAAAGGTACTAAGGAAGGTATAAAATGGGCCCTTGAGAAATGGGAAGACCTATGCAATCCCAAACATACTGGATGACTCAGACTACGAGACTCTTTTATTCTCAACCAGATAATGGGGGAGATGATCTAGTGGAGGTGGTTCACTCATCCATCAGACCTATGGGAAAATTTGTGGAGGAAAAAACATGCATTCAGAACAGAGGAAAATAAACTAACATGTCTCAATAATCAACAACATGGTTCTTCAATTTGGAACATTGTCTAGAGTAATGGTACACTTGTACAAGATCATGATTTATGGGAAACACAAAATGGTCAAACTGCACTTTTCTGGTTTGATTCCTGGCAAAAGATCTCCCCTCTAATATCTAAAGAAAATATGTAAGGTATGTTCTAGAGCATGCAACAAAAAACCCACTCAATTGTTCAAGATTTTTGGAAAGAGCACTATGATCACTCTTTCTAGAGATAATGGAAAAGCAACCACCAAGACCTAGGTCTACCGTCAGATTACAACATGGAACCTTGGCACAAAGAAGTGGGAAAACAAAATATTTGTATTCACCATGACTCAAACATTATCCATTTTGGTTATACTACCAAAGGGGTATTCTCTATTAAAGAAGCCTACACTCTATAAGCCAAGCACCATCTTTTGGAAAAAGAGGAAAGTTGGAACAAAATTTGGAGAGTGAACATGTGGCCTAAAATAAGCACCTTCCTTTGGATTTTAGTGAAAAATTGCATTCTCAAGTTGGAGAATATAATCAAAAGAGATTCACAAGTCCCTCCATTTTCCCATTGTGCCACAAGCATGAGGAACTCATTGAACACCTTCTAAATCGATGTGAGTTTTTCCTATATATTTGGGAACGATTTGCTCAAATTATGCACACCTCGAATAGAAATATAGTGAACATTAAGACCACTATTGATCTGGATTATTTGGAGAACGACATGAAGGAAGAAATATAACTTAGATATAACAATTAAATACATAAAAATATAGAAGATAACACATAAATATTGTGAAACCCAACTTCTATTACTGAATAAGATAGAAAAACATTGAAGAACACAAACTGGAAAAATGGGGTAGCTTATCTCTGAAAAGAAAGAGATGTTGGCTATGCTTCATTCACAAGAAGCTTTACATCACACTCCATTACATGATTAAAGGGCCTCTTTCACCTCAATTATATATTAGAGAGTGAGAGGAGAACAATTCCCATGATGCATGTGGGATAAATTGGACTAAGTTTATAAAATGCCATAGGCATGTAAAATATTAGGACTTCCCAGGAAATCACCCATCCCAGTACTACTCTATCCCGAGTGCACTTAATTGCAGATTTCTAATGGAATATGATGCATTAACACTATTTTGTAGGCATGTACATAAGACCATTACATGATGTTTGTAATTAACAAATGAAGATGACATTACATTCCATTCCCCCATCAAAAGGGTGAATGTCATGGTTTATCAAAACCATGGGATCAAAATGGTGATTCAATGGAAAAGGTGGATGGCCACCGAGATCCATCTAGATCATTCCTCCCCCCTTAGGAAGCAATGGTCCCCATTGCATCAAGTTCCCTTGGGAGACGAGGATACTTCTGCTAAATATGAAGCTTGGTGTGTTGTTTTCCTTGTTGAAGAAGATGTCATGCTTAGCTTGTTGAAGGTTGTCATGAACCTATTGTTGGAGGGGTTGATTATGTTCAACCAATATAGCTGCATGATCTACCTGAGTGTGGGAGGACTATGTCAGTGAATATGCAACATAAAGAGTATGAAGGGTTCTATTATAACCTTGCTTGACTAGGCAATGTCGAGGCACCTTTGTAGGTGCAACAAGAACATCTTGGTACTCTTTTACAATCTTATCAATCTGCTTCTGTTGGATAGAAAGGTCTTGGGTTGAGGCTGCAGTGGTTGCAGTGTCCTTCTATTCACCTTCTGATCGGATTGTGAAAAGGATAAACTTTGCAGTGTGAGAGATTACTTTGTGGCATTGTTTTGGTGGGACAATATTTGAAACTACCTCTGGTATCTTGTATAGTTGACCCCCCATAGTAACAATGATGCTACGGGGTCAAGACTCATAAATAGAATGATGCCTCCACATATATGGTTGTCCTAATAGAACATCACATACTTCCAGTGAGGCAACATCACATAATACCTCATCCTTGAAGGGATTGATGCCATAGGACAAGCGACATTGTTGGCTGACATGAAGATCTTGACCCTGGAGAAGCTACCCGATGTTGTATGGATGTGGGTGTGGTGTTGTTGGAAAATCCAACTGATTGACAACCTCTGCTGAGATGATGTTCTTTTGGCTTCCTCTATCAACAATAAAATGCAGTGGGGTCCCCTTCACCCACATCTGTGAATAGAAGAGTTGCTCCCCCTCCTCGAGATAATATTCTGGTTGGATTGTTGTAGTTGTGACAGTAGTAGTGGGCTCTACATCAATGATCTGTCTCCTTTTATTGTTTTCTGAATCATGGTTTGAGTCGAGGTTCGACTCTTTGTCTTTGAGCTCGACCAACAATGACTGTATTGAGCGACATTCACCAGTGTTGTGCCAAGGGCTATTGTGGAACTCACACCACTTTCCAGTGTCTTTCTTAGACTTCCCGTTACCCTTCTTTGCATGCATCTAGGATTGGATCTCTTGAGGTTGGCCTTCCTTTCTCTGTCCATGCTTCTCCCACTTACTTTTCTTCTTAAATTTTTGCTCAATTTTGACTACATATCGATAAGCAACTCCTAGTGAGGAGATGTCCAAGAAATCCATATTTTTTTTTATGTACCTATGTAGACCACTGCAGTACTTCAAAACCAAGTGTCGATCAGAGTCTTTGATACCCATCTTTGAGTGCAAGGTATGAAATATGTTGTTGTACTTCGACACCATCTGGTCTCTTTTTTGACGCAAAGTTGTCCATCTCATGTATTGGTCATCATAGTTTCCGACAGGGTAGAACTCCTCTTTTAGGGCATCTACAAAGGCCACCCAAGTGGGTTCTCTCCCAAATAGTGTATATTCATCCGCGGAGAACCTCTTCCAGTAACCTACCCACCAAGCTCTGACATGGGGAAGGGCTTTAAGGAGTGCGAAGGTGATCTTTTCACTGTCAAATTTTTTTTGGACAAAGTAATAACCTTCTAGCATATTCAACCATTTTTCTAGAGCATCTGCATCTATTTAACCTTCAAATAATGGGATATCAAAATTGACTTGTACCTTGAAGGGTGTCGCGCTTGAAAAATGGTTTCTTGTTGAAGATTGATCCAGGTGGATATCGGTGGCCACCCACCTTTTCCAACTGGCTCAAAATAGTTTTCTAGCAATTTTGGTAATTTACTATTTTTAGCATTTTTTGGGGTCATGAACTTCTGGAGTCATTTTGAGGCCCTAAACGACGTTTTTTTGGCATCTATCGATTGAAAAATATCATCATGATATTTTCTGTCAACAATTGTAGTCCTCGGATAGATATTTCAAACGATGTATCATGTGCGTCGAACGGAGATCGTATGAAAAAGTTACGACCTGGGGAAGTTGATGCACTGACTTACCCAAACAGGGCCCACATGAATTTTGGTGCTTCATCTCCTAGGGCTAGGTTTTTGGATGTATAGGGTTTTTGACATTCCTGTTTATTGTAAAAAGGCCTTCAGAGCCTCATTGGAATCATCTTCTTGCGAATGCAAGTAGTCGTCACATCTCTTCTCAGAGATAAGTTGTCACCATTCTAGCGAGTCTTTCACTTTGTATTTTTATAGTCTCTGTACATTTCTTTCATTAATATAAATCGTGTATTACGGTATCTATGTGTTTATGGTTGCATCTCTAATACATTTTTGTTATATTATTGGATATCCGCAATATCTCTGTGCATTTCTTTATTATATCTTCGCTCTCATTTTGTGCTGAAAATAATCTTGATCAGTGGTATTAGAGAAGGTTTCTCTTGATTGTTTTTCAATGCATGTCCTCGATGAGGTCTGAGTATAGAAAGTTGGGTCTTGAGCTTGTCTCTCTTGAAGACAATCTCTCTTGCATGCCCAAGAAACCCTCCATGGTGGAAGAAAAGAAAAATGATGGAGTAGACGATTCTATAAATATGTTGCTTGAGCAAACTCTCATGCGACAGAGGAACAAAATGATGGAGAATTTTTACCACATCCTTCAACACCTCCCGATATCAACAAGCGCATCTTCATCAAACAACCACTTTGGAAGAACCTCTCCTTTCAAGGTACAGGTTAATTTTGATATTCCCATATTTGAAGGTCAGATAGATGCACATGCCCTAGACAAATGGTTAAATCTGTTAGAAGGTTATTTCTTTGTTCATAATTTTTTCGACAGAGAAAATATCACCTTCTCACTCCTTAAATATCTCCCCCATGTCAAACATTGGTGGGAAACTTACTGGGAGAAAATCTCCACAGAGGAGTCTAGAATATATGTGGTCGAGCCCACTTGGAATTTTTTTGTGGATGTGGTAAAGGAACAATATTACCCTATTGGAAACTATGAGGACTAGTATGTGAGATGGAGCACACTATGGCAAGAGAGGGGCCAAGAAGTTTCAGAGTTCACCAATACCTTCCATACCTTGCGCACCAAGCTGGGTATCAAAAACTCCGAACAAAATTTGGTTCTAAAATATCACGGGGCTCTACACAGATACATCCAAACTAAAATGGATTTTTTGGACATCTCGTCACTCCGTGCTTCTTATCGATATGATGTTAAAATCAAGTAGAAATTTACACACCAAAACAAATAAGAGCTCGGTTCTACAAGTCCACAACAACCAAAGTATGACAAATAAAACCCTAATAAACAATCTCCTGAAAACCAGTCCAAGCCACGGGAAAAGAATGATCATGGGAAGACAAAGAAGGACACTAGAAAATGGTGTGATTTCCACAAAATATCGTGGCACAACATCGATCAATGTCGCTCAAAATAGTCATTGGTGGCCAATATCAAAGACAAGGAGCCGAACCCTGATTCAGAATCTGATTTTGAAAATCATCTCAGTAGAGGTCGTCAAACAGTTGGGATTGTCGACAACACCACACCCACAACCATACAACATCAGATGGCTTCACCAGGGACGAGATCTTCGTGTCACCCAATAGTGTCGATTGTTGTACAACATCCATCCCTTCAAGGATGAGGTATTATGTGATGTTTCCCCACTGGATGTCTGTGATGTTCTCTTGGGCCAACCATATATGTGGAAGTGTCATGTTGTTTATGAGTCTCGACCCCACAGTGTCATTGTTTCTCTGGGGGGTCATATCTACATAATACCAGAGGTAGTTTTGACTATTGTTCCACCTAAACAGTGTCGCAAGGTAGTATCTCATACTACAAAATTAATCTTCTTCACAATCTGTTCAAAAGATGAACGGCAGGATACTGCAACCACTATAGCCTCGGCCCAAGCACCTTCTATCCAATAGAATCAGGTCGACAAGATTGCAGCAAAGTGTAAAGATTCCTTCTACACACAAGCATCTCATGTAGCCAGACTGGTTTAAAAGGTCCAACCCTTCCAACCACATGTTCATGACAACCTTCAACAAGCTAAGCAGCGCAACTTCTCTAACAAGGAAAGCAGTTCATCGAGATGCATATTCAGCAAACTCTTTTCCCTCTCCCCTGGGCACTCAACGCAATGGATACCATTGCTTCCTAAGGAGGGAGGATTGATCCAGGTGGATATCGGTGGCCACCCACCTTTTCCAACTAGCTCAAAAAAAATTTATAGTAATTTTGGTAATTTACTATTTTTAGCAGTTTTTCGAGTCCTGAACTTTTGGAGTTGTTTTGAGGCCCTAAACGACGTTTTTTGGGCATCTACCGGTCGAAAAATATCACCACAATGTTTGTTGTCAACGGTTGTATTCCTCAAATATATCTTTCTAACGATGTATCATGTGCATCAAACGGAGATCGTATGCAAAAGTTACGACCCCGGGAAGTTGATGTACTGACTTACCCAAACGGGGCCCACATGACTTTTGGTGCTTCATCTCCTAGGGATAGGTTTTTGGATGTATAGGGTTTTTGACATTCCTTTTTATTGTAAAAAGGCCTTCAGAGCTTTATTGTAATCATCTTCTTGCGGATGCAAGTAGCCGTCACATCTCTTCTCATAGATAAGTTGCCACCATTCTAGTGAGTCTTTCACTCTATATTTTTACAGTCTTTGTTTATGGTTGCATATCTGATACATTTATGTTATATTATTGGATATCCGTGATATCTTTGTGCATTTATTTATTATATCTCCACTCTCATTTTGTGCTGAAAATAATCCAGATCAAAGATGCCTCGGCTGCCGCCCTTGGTAGTATTTGAAGGATCTGAGCGAAGTTCTCCATCATCTTGTTCCCTTGTCGCATGAGGGATTCCTCGAGCAATGTCTTGAAAGGATCCCCTGCTCTATCATATCTCTTTTCTTCCGCCATGGGAGGTCACTTGGGCTAGCGAGAGTGGTTGTCCTCAAGCGAAACTAGCTCGAGACCCAAATCTCTATACCCTGACCTCGTCGAGGACCTTCTCTGAGAAATGACAAGGAGCAGACTGCTTTGATACCACTGATCCAGATTATTTTGAGAATGACATGAAGGGAGAAATATAAYCGAGATATARCAATGAAATACACAAAAATATAGAAGAGAACATAGAAATACAGTGAAACCCACCTTCTATTACTKAATAAGATAGAAAAACATTGAAGAACACAAACTGGAAAAATGGGGTAGCTTATCTCTGAAAAGAAAGAGATGTTGGCTATGCTTCATTCACAAGAAGATTTAGATCACACTCCATTGCATTCTTAAAGGGCCTCCTTCACCTCAATTATATATGAGTGAGTGAGAGGAGAACAATTCCCATGATGCATGTGGGATAAATTGGACTAATTTTATAAAATTCCATAGGCATGTAAAATACTAGGACTTCCTAGGCAATCACCCATGCCAATACTACTCTAGCCCAAGCATGCTTAATTGAAAAGTTCTAATGGGATCAGGTGCATTAACACTATGTTGTAGGCATGTACATAAGACCATTACATGATGTCTATAATTAACAAATGAAGATGAAATTACATTCCATTCCCCCATAAAAAGGGTGAATGTCATGGTTTATCAAAACCACAGGCTCAAAATGATGATTCAGTAGAAAATTTGGATGACCACCAAGATCCATCTGGATCAACTATTTAATGATGGAGGAATCGGGATTTTAAAAATCTAATCCTCAATCAAATTGGGTAACAACTCCCTAGGTTTGTTGTTTGGAAACTGTGGAAAGAGAGAAACATGAGGATTTTTCGATTAGTGCTCCACAAAGGAAATCAAGTTTGGAATATAATTTGAGAATGCATCTTGGAAACAATTCACACCCAACCCTGGACTTATGAAGACTTAAATTGTGATCCCATAGAAAAAGTTATCCTCATAAATTGGCACATAACTCCCACCTCCATTTCCATCTCAACCCCCACTCGACCAACCACCATCAACAGTCCCACCTCCTGGAGAAAACCCCTTGCTGGTTTTTTAAAACTTAACTTTGATCGTGCCTCAAAAGGTAACCCTAGGTCTACAGGTTATGGTGTATTATTCAAGGATGATCAAGGCTCTAGCATCCTCACAATGGCTGGAATTTTAGGAATTGACACCAACAATGTTGCAAAATTATGATCGCTCATCCAAGGTTTCCATACTGCCACATGCAGTGGATTCCACAAATTAATTATAGAGGGGGACTCTCAAGTCATTCTAGGATTGTTTTCCAAACTTCTCAATTGCTCGAAACCTACAAAAATTCCCCCCAGTTTGCAACTCCTCAACGGCCTTGAGCTCCTCAGTTCCTTCATTCTTTCTAACCTTGTCCTAATACCCTCCCATGTCCTTCAAGAAGCCAATCGTGTTGTGTATAAGCTTGCAAATGCAGGGGTTGAACTCAAAGATCATGATCTCATCTGCTCATCCACTCAAACCCCTACACGTATTCTCTTCATTGATTGTTCATAAATAGACCAGAAGGACAACTCCACCCTGGATGGGGTGTCATCAATCCAAGTTGATCCGATGCCATTTTGACGAGTCCACGTCGCTTCATCCTACCTTAATAATGACGAATGAAAAAACACTTTAAATGTGAATCCGCCTTCCCACTTGATTCATGATCCTAGCCCTGATCTCGATCTTTCCTCGTGCGATCAGATTGAAGGATGTGATCCTAGCCTTATCACTCCTCACCTTGAATCATGACGCTCTCACATATCTCACCTCTTGCAACTCTGGGAATTTGTTTTCATCTTCAAGTTTACATTCTCATTCTCTCCTCTCTCTAGTCTAGTTTCCTCTTTGTGCTCCCTCCTGAAACTTCACTCATTCTCTCACATCTCTTACCCTAGCTAATTTCCATGCATCATGAGAGAGTTCACCCAAAATGAACTAGTGGAATCCACTCATCTCGTTGGGATCGTGAGCACACCTCCCTTCACTCATCCAACATTGGCTATTGTTATGCTTGTCATTTTGTAATGGAGCCCCCTCATGCTTTCCCTTCCTCCACTGATTCCAAGGTAAAACCCACCCTCTCTTCGCCTTCTTCCTCTAGTCCAACCAATTCTACTCCCAACCATGTTAAAGCCTCAAGTTTTCATCCTCATCCACCCTCAAACCATGTCTTCATAGAGGAGTAGCACGACACATTCAAGCTCTCTATCGCAACAATGATGAACAAAATTTTTGACAAGAGTTGATGGAAAAGCGTCTGGACTAGCTTTTGGATTTAGAAGCATAAGACCCCAAGAAGCAACAAAGTGAAGAGGAGCTACTCCAGACTATCATAGTTCCCAAATGGCCAGATTCGTCCGAGAATCCCTTTCCCTACAATTATGTTTCCAAATAAGATTTTATAGCATGTTATTTTTTGGTTTACACAGTCTAAGTTTGGTATGTTAGGTTGTAGGGCCACTCTTTTTGGTATAGTTATTTACTCTAAACATTTAATATTAGATCAAACTTTGTAATTTGGTACATATACAACTGCTACACTATAATTTTTTGGAACTTCTGCACATGGTGGTGGGGCTGGTTTCCTCTCATGGTAGCCTCAACACCAGTGTCGATATTGTGTTCTGTAATTTCAGTTTATAACAGGTAATACAAAAGCTAGCTTACAAAAAAAAATAACATTGTGATATAATTATTCACTAATAATACGATGGTGTAATAATAATGTTAGTTTATTAATCTTTATTATTCAAAGATTACAAGACAAAACTATAATAAAATCATTTACTAAAATCACAATTATTATATTTAGTTTTTCCAAAGACATTATTAATTTATATTGTTCAACTATTATAATATATTAAATTTATTTAGTTAAGTTTACATTATTAAATATAAAGAATATATAATAATATTTTTTTATCTAACACTTTCGATGAAATGGTTTTACAATTTTTAATTCTATTACCAACTTTATGAATCTTTTATTAAAAAGCATGTAAGTGTTAATAGAATCTTCTACTAAAAAAATACGTTTAGTATTGTATTTGGTTGATTTTGTATCAACATGTATCGAAATATTGTATTTGGTTATTGAATGAAAAATTTAATTTAATTAATTACTCTTATGAAATGTTATTTTTTTCATTTATTTTATTGATAACTTTATAATAATTGTTCATAATTAAATTCATAATTGTTATATTAATACAATTTATTATTAATTATTTCTTTAATTAAATTTAAAATATTAAATATGAAAACAAAATCATGAATAATAATGAATTTAATATACACAATTTGCTTTAAATGACTTTGTGATTTTTTGCTCCACCCCAACTGTAGGAATCTCCTCATAAGGAAATGTTAGTATTAGATTTGGTTAGTGAAGAAATAATTAATCTCTTAAGGTTAAAATAATACTAAATTAAATTAATTTTATATGAATATTTAAAAATACAAAACTCATTAAATAAAATAAACAAAAGTCCTTATGTATATGTTATAGGACTTAGTCCCCATCTTTGATGCAATGGCTGTAACATGCAACCAACCACTCTTTAAAATAAATGTTCAATTAAGTAATACATTTACATTAGTTCCATTGAAAATCCAAAAATACAATTACTTAATCATCATTTTCTTATGTTTAAAGGTATACCCAATGCAAGGCGTTTTTGACAAGCGGTTGGTGGTCTATGAAATTTATAGACTATTAACAACTCGTCACCATGAGATAAACTATGTGTTGCATGCACACAAACAAATCTGGATGTCTTCCTTTTCATAAAGAACTCATTTTCGTTGGAGTGTTCCTCAAAGGAACAATTTGTACAAAATAATGAGGACCTACAACTATTTATAAACCTTACAATGTTCCCATGATTTCGTGGACAACCATTGATATATAAAAGGTTTTTCCTTGTAAGGTTTCCAAAAGTATAACAATTCATGTACATACTATACATGGAAATGTTATGTTTGTATTTAGCAATATTCAAGTAATCAAACTGACTATAAAGAGGACCGCAAAATGGCATAAGTGCTACTGATTATTTGGGAGGAACAAATACATGTGAAAGGATAAACAACCCAATATTAGCAACATCTATTTTAGACTTGACAATCGTATAACTATTACCACAAAAAGATAATTTGTTTCCAACATTGGGCACATGCATGAAAGACGGCCAAGCACCATGCAAAGCTCGATTGTAGCAGGCTTGGTATTTACTTTGTAGATGGACGGGAAGATTCGATCTGTTAAAAATGCAATTGAAACAACTTGGTCAAATTGATTAGGGTAAACACGAGAAAAAAATAAAGAATCAACTGGATCAATGGATGAAATTGTAACTATATCAATAACTTCCATATTATTTACCTTGAAACATCAACTTGGGTGAAATTTAGAAGGGTTAATCAGAACTTGACTAGGTTGATTTTTCATTGAGGGCCTAATAATACCTTTCAAACCCTTCTTATTTTCTCGTATTTATTCTCCTCAAAGAAATCAAATGCCAATTCTTCCCACAACAAAAAATATTCGAAGAGGCCGTTAGGAATATTACCCTTTTCGTAGGGCCATACGCAAGAGAAATTCTTTTGGCATTATGAGTCGTATGTTAGGGAGATGTTAGTGCTTCGAGGAACCAAAAGAAAGAATTATCCCATAGTTGTTTGTTTCACGAAGCATTACATGGGTATTCCATTATGGAGTGCTTTATCTCAATTGACACTCCTTTATTATCAATGAATTCAAGGGATATGACCTACAGTGATACAAGGAGAAAGAAAATAATCAATCGATGCTTCCGCTTTTCCTCACTCTTGGCATCATCTTCCCCCTTTCCATGAGTTTGATGGGACATTGCATTAGGTTTCCTCTCTTTGCTTACTTACATAGGAACTCCATTATAATTCATTAGTTATGCCCGCTCATTGAAAGATATGCATCCTATTAGTCTACATCGGAGATTGACTTCTACGAAGTCCTTTGGGTGATAGTTTCACTAAACAAGACATCAAATTCTCCTTCCCTTAACAACCATGGACACTTGAAATACCTCTTGTAGGAAAACACTCAAAATCTCTCCTATAGGAAAGTGTAGGCAAGCACTTAAGCTTACCGAAGACCTTCTTAGGCTCAGTAGCAATCTCCATCCTTTTAATGGAAGAGACATGTCATTTTTTTAACTAGGAAATTTCCATCTGGTTCATCCTATTGTTCTTATTTTATCAATAATTTGATTAAACCATTGATGAAAGAATCAATTCCATAACTTATCAGGATGAGGACCAATGGGTTGGGAATGCTATGCCTATTACTACTATTACTACCCAAGTTGGAATACCATTACTATCACTCGTTACCTAGGTAGGCATGTGTTGAACTGAGTCATTATTGCCTTCCATTAGTTGAACAAACTTTGGTGTGTACTTGGAAATTTTTTCTCTTAACTCATACAACCTTTTGGATCTCCTAGAACATATGTTTTGGGTAGTATTGATATCATACTTTGTCTCACTGGAGCTCTTTGTTGACTCAAAAAAAGGAGACAACTTTGTCAATTTAGGATGAAACTTAGTTTATATGGCTTCCAACTTTTCAAAAAATGAGCATCTGTAAGTGTTCTCGCATTATGATCCAACGCCTTAAAAATGATAAAAAAATTCAATGATTACATTTCACTTCAAGGGGGAAACCTCCTTTTACAATATATCAAATTTCATAATACAATATGAAATGAGATAAGATGATCCTAAGACTAAGTCTCCTTGTTATATAAATAGGAGACAAAGGGTACAATTATAATGAAAGGGTTCAATGAAGGGTTATAGCCGACATACAAATATATAACTAGATATGCAATACTTCAATATACATGGCTTAATAAGGGGTTTTGTACATAACATGGGGCTTTGTTTAGGGATTAACATCCCCCTCCCCTTCTAACAAGTGGTGTCCTCAACACTTGACAATCGTGGTTATGTCTACATGAATAAATCATCTTCCTGTGTCACCTCTTCCACTGGTAGGTTCTTCCATTTGATGAGGTACCCAATAATTGCTCGATTTTGCAGTTTCTCAATCCCTATTTCAAGGATTGTTTATGGTTCTAGTATGATTTTCAATTCTCCATTAATATTTGATAAAATAGTTTTCACTGGGATCTTAGCATGGATTATATTCTTTAAGAAAAGAACATGGAAGACTGGATGTACACTTCTTGGTTGCAGATGAATAGCATGGGCATGATCTTGATGATGTGGAAGACCCTTAGGCATATCTTTAAATACCTTGGAATGATTTTTTATAGCTTTTTGGAGATTCATTGGAGCACATGATACAAATGTTTGAACATCTACTGAGAACAATTGTGCAATTACACCATGGTGCCCCTTTTTTAGTAATGTTTCATGTTGTTATAGCTTATTACTTTAGAGGGTTTCTCTTGGATACCTATCAGCTCAATTTCCTTACCTTCTGAGGAAAATCTCATGAAAATATCTTGAAAATTAAGGGCCATTGTTCCCAATGATTGTAACCATTGGACCCTTGATACAACATAAACACCACCCATTTTGATGGAAATCATGGGACTACCGAATAAAAACTCCCTCGTATTGAGCTTAATACTATGGAACTTCCCAGAACAATTTATGGTACCTCCATCTACAATAATTACTTGAAACTTTGTTGTTGGATATACAAATAAATTGAGATATTTTTCTAATTTGTAATTGATGAAGTTATGGGTACTACCAAAATCAATCAACATTGTTACCTTTTCCTTATTTATATATTCTTCTATATTGAGGGTTTGTGGAGTATTGATGTAGGCCAATGCATGACAAGATATCATTGGAGTAGTCTCTTTGAGATCTAGATCTTGTGATGATTCCAATTCTTGATCTTCCTCTTCATTGTCTATGTAAAATTCTTTCTTCTCACTGCATTTATGCACCTTAATGTACTTGTTGTCACAATTGAAACATAGTCTATTTTCTCTTCTTTCATCCATTTGTTGAGGTGTCAACCTTATCAGTTGAGGTACACTTGTCTTATGAACCCCAAAACGATCACTACTTCTTGTGTGTGCTCCAAGCGTAGACTTGTGTGTAGCCTTATTCTTGGATTGAATATGACAAATAAATTGTATAGCTTCCATAATATTTGGAGGATGTCTTAAGAAAATATCATGTTTAATGTATTCTTTTAATCCACCCATGTAAGCTTCCTACAACTGATCATCGCTTACGTTATCCACCCTTGTGGCCAATACCTGAAATTTTGAATCGTAATATTCAATATCACCTAAGTGCTTGATTTTTGGCAATTGAACAAAGTAGTCATGTTGCCAAAATTTCCCATATTGTGCTTATAAGTATCTTGTAAATAGACCCCAAGTATAATGATAAAAAGGGGCTTATTTTTAACTACCCATTGATACCATTGATATGGTTTTATCTCAAAGTTTAAATTTTCTATGTGAATCTTTTTCTTATCATCCATAATATTATGCAGTTCAAAATATTGCTCTATTGGTTTCACCCAAGTAAAAACCTTTGTACCTTCAAACTTCTTTAATTCAATCTTGGAAAATTTGAATTTAGGACCCCCATTGTAATTAAGTCCACTATTAGAGATAAATCCACTAGAAAGCTGATTATTATCGACAATTTGTTCAACCTGAATGCTACCTTTATTTTCTTGAGTTCCTTGCAATTTGATATCTCCTTTAGAGGGTCTATCATCTAGAGCATGACACATCGTGGAAGACAAGGATTTTTTCAATTCCTTCATGGATTTTTGTATATTTTCATCCATCTTATTTTTCATGTCATCCATCTTAGTATCTATCTTATTTTTCATTTCATTCATATTTATTTTCATCTCGTTCTATTATCATCCATATTATTATCCATCTTGTTTTCCATTTCATCCATATTTCTTTTCATATTTTCATCCATCTTATGTTCCATTTGTTTCCTTGGAGAAGAAAATCCCTAGAATCGATGCTCTAATACCAAATTTTATGATCCAACACCTTAAAAATGATAAAAAGTCAATGATTACAATCCACTTCAAGGGGGAAACCTCCTTTTTCATTATATCCAATTTCATAATACAACATGAGATGAGATGATATGATCCTAAGACTAAGTCTCCTTGTTGTATAAATAGGAGACATGGGGTACAATTATAATGAAAGGGTGCAATGAAGGGTTCTAGACGACGTACAAATATAACACTATATATGTAATAATTAAATATCTAAGTTTTAATAAGGGGTTTTATACGTAACATGGGGATTTTTCTAGGACTTAGCAAAAGAACTTGAACTCTCTCCTATATGCAAGTGTAGGCAAGTACAGGAAAGCACTCAAGCTTACCGAAGACCTTTTTAGGCTCATGATCAATCTCCATCCTTTAAATGGAAGATCCATGGCATTTTTTTCTCAAGACGTTTTATATTCCTTTCTTCTCGTTCTTCTTATTTTATCAATCATTTGATCAAATCATTGATGAAATAATCAATTCCATAATCGATTGTGATGAGGACCAGTGGGTTGGGAATGGTATGCATATTACTACTACTACTACCCAGGTGGGCATACCATTACTATCACTCATTACCCAAGTAGGCATATGTTGAAGTGAGTTGTTGTTGCCTTCCAATAATTTAATAGACTTCGGTGTGTACTTTGAAATTTTTTCTCTTAATTCATACAAATTTATGGATCTCCTAGAAGAGATGTTTTGGGTAGTATTGATATCATACTTTAGTTCACTAGAACTCTCTGTTGACTCAATACAGGGATATGGTTTGGTCAATTTAGGATGAAACTTAGCTTATCTGGCTTCCAACTTTTCAAAAAATGAGCATATGCAAGCATTCCTACATGTTTTTTCGATATCACCTATTGGATTCTTGATCGTAGTGGGAGGTATTAAAAAATCAACTTTGGGTAGCCGATCATTAATATAATGGGATAATGTGACACATTCAGGGTTCTTTTTCAAACTTTTATATTTTGAACAACCACATACTACTGGGGTGTCATAAAAGAGATCCAATTCAAGGTGTAATACCGTTGACCTAGGCTAGTTGTTGGAATATAGCATGTTACAATTGGTAGATTAAAGCAACTGCACATTTTCATCAAATTGTTTCATGTGGTATCTTTCTCTTGATAAGAGATTGCAACATTTTTGGACTGGAGGAATATCTTGTGCATCCGAACTTGATCCTGAGTTATGATCCTGCAAAATTCAATGAAGAATTATTCAAATGCATCTGCATAAATGACATAAATTCAATTAGATAAATGAATTATAAATAAAATCTAGACTTACTTCAAACGACTGGAGAGAACTTGTCGAACTTGCAACAACATAGAATGATCCAAAATCTGAATAATTGATCATTTGATATTATAACCTTTCATTCCCTGTATTTGAACCAAAACCATCATCTATACATGAATGAACTATTAAAAGAAATTTTAGGAAGCATAGAACATTCTAACTTCAAACAGAATTTTGAATGGTTTTTAAAAGTTATCGATGCTCTTAATTAGTTAAAGACGGATTTGTGCATCTATATATAAGAAGACACTAATGCGTCAAATTATGAAAAGCATTGAATATTCACCTCTGTTATTTCCTTCGCAAATAAAAATCTCCACAAAATTTAATTTTGGAGGTTTGCATTTATATTATGTCAATAAAATTGAAAGCGGTGTGTTTGTACGTGGATAGCGCACTAGGGCGCTTAAAAAAATTTAGTACACTAATTGTATAGCAAAAAAAAATAATATTTTTTTAAATGTATATGTTTTCATTGGTGCATTTATACCTACCAAGCAGACCAGTACGCTTTATAATGCAATGACGCTTTAAAGGACACTAGAGCTCTTTAAAGCTTGTAGGTGTGCTAAACTGTATAGTGCACCGAAAAGGTAGGTTACAAAAAACAATGCTCAGGTTTATCATCAATGCGTTGAAATATACGATGAAAAAATGATTGGGGATTTGATTTTTTGAAATTTATGTGTACCGAAAAGGTAGGTTACAAAAAAAAAACACTCAAATTTATCATCAATGCTCTCAAATATTCGATGAAAAAATGATCGGGAATTTCATTTTTTGAAATGTATGTGTTTATAAATGAAAACACTATTCATTATTTCATTCTTTTGGAAAATTTTGGAGGGGATATTTGCACAAGAGAGATTTACTAGCAAAGACTTTGGAGTAGGTTAATTTTTTTGAAGAGCCAAATTCAAAATGGATCATTGTAGGCCACATGCAAATATGCAGAGGAGAAATTTTAGGTATGTGATTTCATTTTATTGATCATCCCAATCTTTGAACCCTATTTGATTCAAACTATTTTCAGTGCATTCTCAAAAACAATAAAAGGGTTTCATAGTTACCTTCGGTATTGGAAGCCCTAGCTTTCTTGTTGTTTTTCTTGGTTCCCCTCTCTATATTTCACAAGTGAATTTTCTTTTTTTAAGCTATATATTTTTATAGGGTTTTTTTACTTGTATATGGGGTGTTTAGTATCCATTGCAATGGTACCACTCATTGCATTGGATCCAAAACCCTGTCACTATTAAGGTTTTTTTCAAAAAAAAAATATCGTGATGCGTATTTTACAATAATGTCACACCAGTGCGCATATTTCTATCAATGACATCGATTAGTTTAAAAAATAAATACCATTGATTTTAGTATCATATGTGTATGGATTCAACAGTGCACAGTAAGAAATACTGAGAACCCGTGTGTATATGTATGCTAAGTGCATCAGTCGTACTCTTTTATTATACGCACTGACGTATTATTTTGTAAAACTATTTTATAATTCCCATATCTAATGATTCCTATTTTTTTTTTTATAGAAGATTGTCGATAGAAGTTCAGGGAAAACAACTTCTTGTAGAGAACACAATGGTAGTGTTGTTTTTATTCATATGAGATATAATCGATATATTATTACAATGATGAGTGTTCCATATATAGGGAACATATGGTGACCATCCATGAAAGGATGTGTCCCTTGAATAATCAATAACTATTTATTATTGTCATTTACTTATTATATATGATATTTAATAATCAATAATTATAATATTAATTCATATCCCTTCTCGAATAATTGTCCTCACATATCAACTCAACTCAATTCATAGAGGAGTATGATCTGGAGAATGTTTGTCAGACATGGCACTCCCATGTGGACTTCTAGAGGCTACACCATCTAGAAACACTAGGGTCAACTCCCGTAGTGTGTGATGTCAAGGGTCCACTCCCTTGACATGTCCTCATGTTCTCTCCACATGGGAGGTGTCCTCATGTTCTCTCCACAAGGGACGTTGGTCTATAAGACCAAACACACGTATCCCTTCTCGGACAAGTGTCCCACTTATCCCTTCTCGGATAAGTTTCATCACATATCAACTCAACTTAGTCACAGAGGAGTACGATTTGGAGAATGTCTCAGGAAGCTGCAAAAATCAACACTCCCTGTCAGTGAGAGAGGCATTCTCTGCCACACCAATTCTGTCACGGAAGTACTTGAACTTTGTCCCAGGTTGGTAAGAACATCAGCAACCTGCTTATCTATAGGAAGGTACAACACCAATACTTCCTTTCTTTGTACCATGATGTAATGGTACTTGATCTCAACGTGGTTTGATTTGTCATGAAACACTAGATTCTCTAAGATATTCACACAACTTTGGTTACCATAATGAATAATGGTGGAAACCAGCACATGTTCGGATAAATATACAAGGATATTGTGAAGCCACACTACTTCACAGACTGACATACTTAATGCAATGTACTCTTATTTTGTTGTGCTAAAAAACACACAAGTTTGTTTCCTGCTACACCAAGAAACCATGGAATATCCAAAAATGAAGCAACACTTGAAGGTGTTCTTTTTGTCCATTTCGCTCCATTCCCAATCAGAGTCAATATATTCTTTCCATATCATATCAATACTGGAAGTATATCTCAGACCATGTCCAACTATGCCTCGCAGGTATCTTAATACATGCTTCACAACAATCTAGTGTGTATATCTCGGATGACTCATAAACTGGCTAAGTGCACTCACTGCATAGAAAATATTTGGTCTGGTGTTAACCAAATACATCAATGATCCAATCATTTGTGTGTACCAAGCCGGATCAATTTCGTCAGAATCAGAAAAATAAACACTTAGTTTCTTCAGATTTGTCACCATTGGTGTAGCCAGAGGCTTCAAGTTCAACATCCCAAACTTCTACAATATCTCAACTGTGTACTTCCCCTGACTCAATAAGATCTCATGAGTTCTCTGCCACACCTCTAGTCCCAAGAATTAGTGCATCATACCAAGGTCCTTCATCTCAAACTTAGAGGCCAACACATACTTGCATTCAACAATAAGGCTCTTTGTACCGATGAGGAATAAATCATCAACGTAGATAACCAAAATCAGGGACTCACCATTAACTGTCTTGTAGTATAGGCTGGGATCGAAAACACTTTTTTTGAAGCCCAAAAATCATCAGGTATCCATCAATCCTTGCATACCAAGCTCGATGTGGTTGCTTGAGTCCATACAAGGCCATCTTATACTTGCATACATGAGACTCCTTCTCATGTATCACGAAACCATATTCTTTCTCGATGTATACTTCTTCCTCAATCTCTCCATTGAGAAAGGTTGGCTTTACATCCATATGATGTACTCTCTAAACCATGGATGTTGTAGGGGAAATAATCATCCGAATGGAAGTGTATTGAGAAACAAGAGAAAATATCTCCTCATAATCTATTCCCTCCACCTGAGAGAATCCTCTAGCAACAAATATTGGTTTGTGCCTCTCAATGCTCCTGTCAACTGTGCGTTTCATTTTGTAGATCCATTTGGAAGTCACTATAGACTTCCCCTCAGGTCTCGGAAAAATATCCCACACATCATTATTCATGATGTATTGATACTCCTCCATCATGACATCTCTCCATACTAGATGACTAGTTGCCTCCTCATAACAGGAAGGCTCAAAATGAATGATGTGGCTCATAGATGTGACATAGCATGAATATCTTTGAGGTATCTTTCTCACTCGAAAGGTACCACGAGGAGCTACATATCATTCTACCTCCTACGGAGTCTAATGAGCCTATGTAGATCTCTTCTGAACTATTGCAATATCTTTGGGAACATCAACTGGAGCTATATGATCAATTGGATCAATTTGATCAATCTCCATGTGATATCCTATAGATATCTTTAAAGGATACCTCCTCCTCAAAGGTAACATCTATTCTCACCTCAATATGTCTCTGACCAGGGATGTAGATCTAGTATTTCTTTGAAGACTCATTGTACCCCACAAATGTACCCTTTCTTCCTGAAGTGTCTAGCTTGATCCTTTTTTTCCTTGGGTACATGAATGTATACTGGACACCCAAATATCCGGTAGTGTCCAACCTCAAGATTCACTTGGTGAAGGCCTCCTCGAGCAGCATGTCCCTCAAATTCTTATGAGGAATTTTGTTCTAAACATACAATGCAGTCATGGATTACTTTGCCCAGAGAAACATAGGTAAATGTTGATCATGCTAAGTCATCTTGGACCATACTTGATATATCAAGGTTCCCTCATGAAACCAATGTTTTAGGAAGTTGAAAAACATCAACACTCCCTCTGGAGTTGGAGGTGACTCCTCCTTTTTCTCTGCTCCCTCTGACACTAAGGGTAGCTCTTACTCCTTCTCTGGAGTTAAATCAATCTCTTCTCCCTCTGTATGTAGTACTACCTTCCTCTCTAGGAATGCTTCTACATACACTGGAATTGTTTCCATGCCTTCTTCCTCAACATCTCATGGCTCGACTCATGTACTGGGACTGCTACACCTACTCCCTCTGAGTCTCATAATATGTTTTCCTCCTCTATTGGATATACCATAGTTGTACTACAGTCGATCTTGATTCGTTGTATCCATGATCATTGGAACTGTCTCTGCTATCTGGCATGGTCATGTCCTGGGAGGTACATTGCTCCTAGAGACTTCTTGTCTCTGATCATCATGTATGTCAATGTCTCTCCTTGATATCATTTTGGAAGGTCTTTCCCTCCATGTCTTATTCCTGTGACCGTCATTATGGATCCTTCTCATAGGTATTACATGTGGCCTTCTCGAAATAAGAAACAATAACAACAAAAAGCATCTCCTAGAGGAGATCAATTTATCTTGTGCACAATTATATACAATGACCCTCCAAATAATATGTCTTATACTATGAACAACACACATCCATAATATACTCGATGTCATACGACTAACCATGTTGATTTTCTAGTGTTAAATTAAACAATACAAATTTCCACAAGTGGTAATTACTTCCAATGATATACGATATTACTTTAGTAAACACTGCAACATCAGTAAGTAACTCAGAAAATTTCAACTTCTTAATCTCTTCTTTAGATCACTTATCCCATGTGTGAGAGAGAAAAAATGTGTGTGTCTATTGTTGTGTATTTCAAGTGTATTTTTATAGTAATATTAGATTGATCCAAAAAAGACATGTGTCTTTGAAAAATTAAATTTGAAATTAAATTCAATTTTCTTTCTTATAAATAGTTAGAGAATACCTCTGTAATTAACCAAAGATTAATTTGGTTATAATCCATCCACATAGCATTTGACTTTAAATTGTTCCTCCATAATTCATGCGATTCTTTGCATAAATATAGGTAGAAGTAAATATGCATTACATTCCTCATATTTAGGTAATTATACATTTTTACTAGAAATTACTGCCCACCATAATTTATGGAATTCTTTCTATAATTTAGGTAGGAGTAAAAAAGTAAATATGTTTTACATAGAGATTGTAACAACCCCACAAATTTAACACTCCCAACATTTTACTCTACTATCATTTTACTGGGCCCTCCGGTGAAGGAGTCAAGCCCAGTCCCACTTTGATACCATGTTGTTTTTCTTCATATGAGATATAATCGATATATTATTACAATGATGAGTGTTCCATATATAGGTAACATGTGGTGACCATCCATGAAAGGATGTGTCCCTTCAATAATCAATAACTATTTATTATTATCATTTACTTATTATATATGATATTTAATAATCAACAATTATATTATTAATTATTATTCTAAGAGAATGGCTTCCTGGTGTTGTCCAAACATCAACAGGGAGCTCATCTCAACAAGAGAAGAAGGCAAGTTTTTTAAGTTTTATTAAAAATTTAATTATATATTTCAATTATCTGCGTGTATAAATTAATTCTGTGTATTGGTTAATGTGTGTCATGCAAGGAAAAAACTTGAAGAAACTCAATAATATTGTTGGCAATTTGAGTGCAAAAGAGCGTAAAATCTTTATGGAAATGTTGCAAAGAGAGGAATTAGGTGGATCAAAAGATAATCAACATGAAGTTTTTCTTTGACTTTTTACTAAAAATGAATTTCTTAACATGAATCACTAACAAGTTATAAGCACTCGATTTCACATTTTTTAATGTTTTGCAGGGACCGATAGCGAGGGAAGGAAATGTCGTCCTAAGAGAAAACAAATCGTGAAGGGATGTAAATGACAAAGGAAACTTGGTCATCAGTTCATCTGGAGTGGTGTTTGAAGTTAATAAGAGGGGCAAATTGTTTTACAGAACTTTGAGGGATATAGTGGAAAGAATGTATAGACATACTTTCCACTTACAATACAAAAATAAATCCAATATTGACTCCAAGAATCAGGTTATACATAAACTACAGGAAGCATTTCTAGATAATTGCTATGATACCTATGAGACTTACAATACAAAAAACTTACAATAACAAAAAATAATCATTTAAATATTTTTTCCTCTCAAAATATATCGTAAATTCTATTTCATTTAAGAAAGAGTTACATTCCTTAGGTGCCAAAGGCATGGAACATAAATATTGCAAAAAGAAAAAAAGAAAATCATTTTCAAAAATATTGTCTACACAATATCATATATTGTTCCCAGAGTTGGTCTCAAACAAACATCACCAAAGGAACTTACAGAATTAAAACAATTCAAGAAATATATTCTTCTCATTTGGAGATGACCTCCCCATCCGAGAATTCCACTAGTTACATAATGTAATCTTGCAATTCTAGAGCTTCTTTTGAAAGTTTGTCAGTTGAAAAATTGTGTTCCAAAAAATATGCTTAAAATAGATAGACAAAAAAGGGCCAAAGATAACTTTTAAACGTTGTCCCGGGATCAACAAGTCCATATTTTCAATAACAAACTTCCCCAACATCCAATTAATTGTTAAAATACACTCTTCGAACACTTGAAGTTTAGAGATAAGGTTGTCCACGAAACATTTAAGCATATAAAATAGAACCAAGAACTCAACCTTGCTATTTTTTTAACAGAAACGGTTGGAGGTTTTTATATTAAAAAGAGAACAAAAAAATTTCAAAAGATACATATGGCAAGGTGTAAGCACCTTTTTTGGTTCCGAAAGAGCTTAATTGTCTATGGAGGTCTAAAAAAACTATATCCGCTAGTCCATATGAGCTGCAGTTATGCCATGTAAAAATGGCGATATACATATTCAAAGACAACAAAAATTTACATTTCATAAAAGACATGATTAATGGTTTGGAGGTTGCTCAGGATCTTCCTGATGTTCCGCCTATCGAGCTTCTAGATTCGCCTCTACTGGGTTCTCCTTAGTAAAGTGGAGGTCTGTGTATCCTGGATCTTAGGGAACCGAGTGATGATCGTTACTAGCTATAGAGTGAAAAGATGAGTGGAGCGGAGACTCACCAGTGCCAACAGAGTTCACTGGTTGTTGTGGATTTCCCAATTGTTGGGTGATGACCCCAAGTTGTCTTGTGTTTTTATTAACTCCCCTTAATACTATTGCCAGTTCTTGATTATTACAGATTTCCTGTTGCTACAAATGTGTCTAAAGTCCTGCCAAATCCTCACGAATCCCCTAGTTCTCTCGCTGAAGTTATCAATGACGAGTGTCTGTGCGCTCCTCTTCCATCCTAATGTATATTCGGAGTGCTCGAAACTGATCTCGAAGCTCCTCTGATATGCAATTTGGGCAAGAGCATGGTGCTCTTTACGTTCACCACATGTTGGTGCAAAGATTCGGGAGTTGAGAAGGTAGGCAGGCGCCAAGAAAATAGATTGAGTAGAGGCTGAAGAAATGAAGAGCTAAGATGAAGTGAACAGAGGAGAAAAACCAACCTAAGTGAAGGAGGAGCGGTCTAAAGAACCAAACGAAGAAGCTGAGAAGTAGCCGCAGACACCATGAGTGTTTAAACAACATTCATTTGAGGGAAAACGGAGCCATAATCACCCACAAGAAGAAGTAACTTTGTGTGGGATGAGAAAATAGAGGTGACGCCATAGGCTTGAGGTTGATCGTCATGGAAGGAATGCGAAGATCCATAAATATAAGGGTGAGTGAATGTTGATCGAGAAAGGACATGGGGAGAATGATANGGGGGGGGAGAAGGGATGCAAAGGGGGGAGGTGAGGAGGACTAGAGAGAGGTGGGGTTAGGATAGAAAGAGAGGCTAAGTGAAGAGGTCCTTAGTTGAGGGTGATATATTGTTGGAATGGAGTAGTTAAGGAAACCATTCATAAGAGGAGGCTTGGTTGATGACTAAATGGATCTGATCCAGGGATTTCAGAGCCTTATCTAGGTTATCTGCCTCAGTGTTCTGAGCACAAAGAATATGGAATAAGCGTAAGCTATTGAAGTGATGTTTCAGGGTGTTTATTCATGAGCAAAGACCATTGGGTTGATGGTTTTTTGAGGTTGAGAGACTTGGAAGATCCTTTATAACTATTTCGGATTCCCCTATCATTGTTAGAGTTTGAATACTTCGGTCGTGAGCTAGTTTTAGCCCCATGTACACTGTTAGGTTCTCTACTCTGTTGTTGGTTGTTTTCCCCAAACCCCAGGAAAATTTAGCTACCTTTTGTCCATCGAAATCATAGATGACTCCCCCTGCACCTACCACCCTTGGGTTACATGTTGCTTCTCCATCAAAGGAAAGAAGGGAGGTGTGTTGTTGCCTTTGCTAGTGGGAGAATTCATTGTTGTTGAGAGGCAATTGCCATTCTTTCCTTTTGGATTTCTACCTGGGGGGAATGAGGGGTGTGGTTGGGGGTCCCCGAATGTAATTAACCCACTCTTCTTCACTTTTTTCCAAGACACCTCGAAGATAGAATCCAATTTCTTTGGTCTTGAATAATTCTTCTACCAATCCAGAAATTTTGGCAAAGATGTTGTGAACTGGGGGAATCTTCTCATGGAAAATGGCTTGATTGCGAGCTAACCATAGTTCCCAGCAGATGAATTTGGGAATTTTTCTCCAGAGAAGAGTAAACTGGTTTTTTTTTAAGCTGCCAGCATATCTTTATTTCCAAGAAATGAAAAGGTCATTCCAGTTCTCAGAGAGAGGGGGGGGGGATGGGGAGAGGGAGGTATATGAGGTTTCATATTTGGGTGGAGAAATGTCAATCAAGAAAAAGATAAGTGATAGATTCAGAAGATGAGAGACAAAAAGGACAGCGGGAGGGACCTTGAATTCCACGTTTTAGGAGATTTTCGGCTGTTAGAATTTTTCCATGGACCAGAAGCCAACATAAGATATCAACTTGGGCAATGACAGCCTAGACCAAATATCTTTCCAAATATTGGAAGAAGGGTAGTCTTGAATTTCAGAAAGAAAATATGTGTATCCATCTTTGACATAAAAAAATTTTCCACCCCAGCTTCGTGATTCTAAAAGAGATCGGTTAGAGGGGGTGCATCCAACCAGATTATTGAAGAGGGTGGGAAGGAGGGTGCTGAGATGATAAATGGGATTGGTTGAATTCCAATTGATCCAATCCCCAACTGAATTTCACAGGAAGAAGTCCCTAAGGATGGAGAAACTGTTTGAGCAACACCATTCTTTAAGAGGTTGTAGGAATGCTAGATTGTTCAGGGGTTCACGCTTTAGGATGCAGTCTGTCCAAACATTAATTAGTTATCCATTCCCTGGGGCCCAGGAGATTTTGGATTTGATAAGGGGGGAAACATTTTTAAGGAGGCACTAAATCAGAGAGCCAGGGAGGGAGGGGATGGAGGAGTCAAAAAAGCGAGGCCTAGCAGAATGGAAGTATTTATTTAGAAGAGTTGGTTTCCACCAATCTGGGTTACTTGAAATTAAACGCCAAGAAATATTATCTTTCAGTGAGATGTTCATTATTGTTGGGTCCCTGATGGATATTCCTCCTTTACTAAGGGGTTGGAAAACTTGTTTCCAGTTTAAAAGATGGAACTTTTTTGTATTCGTTTTTCCACCAGCCTAGAGGAAGATTCTTAGCACTCTGGAGATTTTATCCAGGAAACCTTTGGGAGCTAGTAGACCTGAACATTGAAAAATGGAGAGGGAAGAGAGAAATGATTTAATAAGAACAATTTTCCCTACAGGATTGAGCCAACGACCTCCCCAGTTTTGAATTCTTACTGATAATTTCCCAATGATTTCTTGCCAGGCTAAAGATCCATAAGAGATAAGAAAGATTGGCATTCTTGTGTGTTTGAAGTAATTCCATGTAGTGATAATGGGGAAACCGAAAATTTTGGCGATTTGTTCTTTTATGTGCCCTGGAACATGCCATCCATATATCCTACATTTTGATATATTTATTTTACCACCTAAGGATGCAAGGAAGGAGCTGAGAACTTTCTGAAAACACTTGGCGATACGAATTGAAGTTGATCCCAATAGAAGGGTGTCGTCTGTGAATTGTGAGTGGTTTATTTCCTTTACTCCTCTCACTATGAGTAAGCTAGGGAGATTACCCTTTCTTCGTTCTTCTTCCAATTTGTGTCTGAGAGAGTCTGCTAGGAGAATGTAGAGAAAAGGGGAGAGGGGAAAACCTTGGCGAGGCCTCTGCTGGCCTTGAAGAAATTCGAGGGGCTCCTGTTGAGGAGAGGTGATATCCAAGGCACATTGATGCAAACTCTAATCCAACTAATGAAATCTTCAGAGAAACCATATGCTTTGAGGACTGGAAAAAAAAAAGAAATTTTTCTTGATCCAGTCAAAGGCATTTTCCATGTCGAGTTTAACAACCATACCTGGAGCTTTATATTTCTTACTAGAATGGATGGCTTCCTGAACTAGCATGCTGTTTTCTATTATCTTCTTGTCCTTTAAAAAACCACTCTGATTTTCTAAAATAAGCTTTGTAAGAAGGGGAGTAAGCTGGGTTGCAATGATCTTGGTGAGAATTTTGTATGAAGAGTTACAGGGGACGATAGGGCGGAAGCGAGAGAAATTGGAAGGATTGGACTCTTTGGGGATAAGGGCTAGAAAGGTGGAATTAGTTTCTCCTCCTATTTTATGTTTATGTAAGGTATAGTTTAGCATTTTCTTCATATCATGTTTGATAATATTCCAGAAGGAACTGTAGAATCTGATTGGAAAGTCATCGAGTCTAGGATCTTTGTTAGGATCCAAGCTCCAAACTGCTTTGATTATTTCTTCTTTTGCTATATCCTTGAATAATTGATTGTTTTCATGCTTTGATACTATACTTGGGATGTTGGAAAGCATGCCAATAACGTCTGCATTAGTTGTTTCCTCAATTGGTTGTTGATATAGTTTATTGAAATGGTGAAAATCCTCTTCTTTAACTTGATCAAAGGAGTCAAGTTGTTACCATGTACTTAAGTAATGGAGGTGATTGTATTTTTTTCCTTCGATATTGATCTTTCTTGTGGAAGAAAGAGGTGTTTGAATTCCCCGCTTTTATCCAAAGACTTATGGATTTCAACTGCAAGTGTTCTTCTTCTCTGTGTAAGGTGTGTTGAAGATGTTGTTGTGCCTCTTTTTCTTGATTCAACAACATTTATGTAACCATTTCTATTTTGATCTGGTGTTGAACTCTCTTGAGTTGCTCTATTTTTTCTTTCTTTTCTTGTTGGGGAGGAATGAACGAGTTTTTAACCCGTTCTTTGAGAGTTTGTTTAACTACTTTGATTTTTCTTTCCCAAACAAAATTCAGGGAACCAAAGAAGGGATTGGTCCATGCATTTTTAACTAAAGGAGGGATGTCTGGGTTATCCAACCAAAGTTGATTGAAACAAAAAGGGAGGGGGCCAAATTTTTGAGGAGATTGGAAGGAGAGGGAGATAGTTTTATGATCTGAGACAACGAAGGGGAGGATTAGGGAGGAAATAACAAAGGGGGAGAGAAGAAGGTTGCTATTGATGAGAAAATGGTCAAGGCGGACTGCTTTATGGCTAAGGCTAGAGCGTCTATTGTTCCAAGTATATTTTCCTTTTGAAGGTTTGATATCTTTCATATCCCAGTCTAAGATGAGATCGGTAAGATTTTCAGAGAAAGGATCTATGACTTTACTTCTACATTTTTTTTTCCCCTGGATTGAGGTGGGTGTTGGAGTCACCCCCGATTATGCAAGAGGAAATATCTATGGAGTTTCTGAGTTCTGAAACGGAATTTCAAGTAGCCATTTTGTCTTTGTAAGAGTTGGGCATGTAGACATTAACTACATAAATGATACTATTATTGTCCTTATTTTTTAGAATTGTTAAGAGCCATTTTTGGGTTTCCAAGGTTACCTCAGAAATCCAGATTTTCTCATTCCAAAGAGTTGTGATGCCACCAGAGGCTCCTTGAGAGCTAAAATTTTCCTTGCATGTGGTATTGTAAAAAAACATTGTTGCTTCTAGAAGAGATAGAGAATCCATTTTGGTTTCCTGAAGGAGAATAACTGAGGGGTTGGCCATTTTGTTTAGGTATTTTAGAGCTTCAACTTTAGATTTTTTGTTGAAGCCCCTGAAGTTCCAAGAGAGAAAGATCATTGGAGGGGGGTGGAGGAGGCCTGATAACCATAAGTCGAGTGATCCATTCCTCTGGTTCCTTCTTTTCTTATTGATGTGTATATATTTTTTTTCTATAGTTTGTTTCTTTCCTTGTGCATTTTCTTTTGAGGTTTCTTCCTCTCTAACTTCTTTGTTTGTTCATCAACCCTATTTTCTTGGATTATCTAGTGGGATTTATCCTTCTTCTTTTTCTTGATTATGTTGAGCTTGCGAGTGGGGATCTGCATTTCCTTATTGTGATGATCCTTGTGATCCCTCCGTGGAGGGATCATCTTCATATGAATCATCAACAAAGCCAACAGAGGGAGGAGGAGGGTCCAAGAATGTAACTGTGGGAGGATTTTGTTTTGAGGGGGATTCTCCGAGTGGATCAAAGGGTTTGTGAGTGAGGGAAGGAGGGGGATTGGAGGGAAAAGAAGGGGATTTTTTGGGAGGGGATTTCGGACGGGGGTTTTGACATGAGGGATCAGGGTTGATTGGGGGCCCTGCGAGCCTTGGAAAAGATCCGAATTTTTTTTCACTAGAAACTTTCTTCTGTACTTGTTGCCATCTGTCTTCCTGATGTGTTGTATCGACTTCTGTATGTTGCTTATTACTGGGGAAATTCTTTGCAAAATGTTTGTATTCATGACATGATTTGCATTTGAATGGGAGTTGCTCGTAGTCTAGTCTCTGGATGTGGATCCAATCATCTAGCTTTAGTTTGATTTCTTTCAATAGCCCTTTTTCTAGATATACTTCCACACAGATCCTAGCACAAGAATACATGCTAGATTTAGGTTCTTTCCTATCGATGGATTTTCCCAGGGTATCTCATATGCTTTTCAGAACTTCATCACCCCAACAATGGAAAGGCAGATGGGGAAGTCTTACCCATACTAGCACTGCAGAGGCTATGTCATTTTCTGGGTCAAAATATGGCATCCATTTATTTAAGTATAACCCTCTTGGGCCAAATAAGTAGGGGCCATTTCTAAAAATGGGATCTCTATCTGATTTAAGATCAAAGTAAAATATATAAA
Organism: Picea engelmannii; assembly: GCA_009831015.1. NCBI lineage: Eukaryota > Viridiplantae > Streptophyta > Pinopsida > Pinales > Pinaceae > Picea > Picea engelmannii. The sequence goes on from ML818108.1 coordinate 78,351, forward strand.
AACCCTTACCACAAAAGAATTGATTCATGCATCCTTAGACCAAGGGGTGCCAATTCCGCTCAATCTAAAGATCTATCTGACGAGGTGAGTGTCATAGACCCATGAACTGGTGGACAAGCACTCTGGAGGCGAATGAGAGATATTTTATTCTCGCGGAGATGCATGGGATTGAAACTTATGAGATCTTATCCAATTTCTTTACAAACCAAGAGGAGTTGGAACATGGAGAGGGGGGACTAAGCAAGCCCACAAGAGACTTTAAGGCTACAACCTCATCGAGGAAATTGAAGGGGGGATCCATATCAGGAACCATTGAGGCCATGTGGGTCGAGGGTTGAGAGACGAAGGGGGTGGGCTAGGGTTGCAGAGTGGTGAAATTTGATTTTGATGTATTATTTATCTATAACTCAACCTTGTTATTAGTGCATCTTACCAAGTTGATCTTTATAGAAATATAGTGTGTATTTGAGAAAATTAGCTAAAAACTTGCACCACTCTGATGTTTTGGGCCCTGACATCCTCCATAAAAAAAATATAAATAAAAATAAAAAATAAATAAAAAAAATTGAACTATGATCAATTTCAAGAGGGAGTAATACTCTAGGATATTTCGAATCTAATTGAGCACTTGTAATGGGGCATTAAACCCGACACCTGTTGAGATACTTTAAAGGTGACTTATGACTTTTCCATAAAAAAGACAAGCATTTTGAGCAAGCCATATAACACACACAACCAAGAGGGGGAGGGAATGAAACAACTTCAATTGATTATCTTGAAAGAAGACCAAAAATTTTCAAATACTGAGTCCCAATTCCACAATTGTCCTAAATTTAGTTTTCCTTCACTATCCATTCACACATGTCTAGAGAAGGCACACTCCTAAAACAAATTTTGATTAGTTTATTCTCAGCATTTGCAAAGATAGTAGATGCATGGACCAAACTTTCCCCTTCTTTGCAATCGATCACATGTTAAAACACAATTCTTGAGCACTAGGTAGAAAAAAAATTTACCTTTTAGAGGTCCATTTACTTTCCAAAGAGATTTATACCACCATCATAAACCATCAACATCATTGTTTACCAGAGCTTGATACCCCGATTTAGCATAATACCTTCCACTCACATTTGGATAAATCCAAACAAGCTCATCCTCAACATCTGAGAGGTGAACGTGAGCTTGCCTCAGTATTGATATGTACCATGTCCACTCCATGGACTATTGATCCTCTAATCCAATATCCAAGGAAAATGACTATTGTTTCTACCTAAGGGTAGACTAATGTAAATCAACAATATGATTGAGAGTACAAATGCCTAGGTCACGCAATTTGTCTAGTAATGCATTTAAAATAAAACTTAGCTCACCAATGCCAGCTATAACATCAACCCCACTCCTAATATGATGTCCCAATACACCTTTCCATGCCAGGTAATGTCTTATTAATGGAAAATCCTGAGAAATCGTCTGCCATTGTTTCGATCATTGGGAACATTTTTCCTACGCCGATGAATCCAATCCAAAATAGAGCTTGTCTCAATCTATTTGGAAACGAGAATGAATCTCCAAATATTATCACTAAACAAAACAACCCACAGAGATTTATCCGCCAAAGCTCATCCAAAGAGCATAAATCCTTGAGACCCCATCCACTAAGAATTTTGGGTTTAGAAAGTATTTTCCAATTCTCCAACTGAGAACCCATATACTCTGAACTACCCTTCCACAAATAATTAAAATGCAATTTATGAATGTGAACTAACACCCCTTTCGGTATACAAGCTAGGAGGTGCTAATATACATGAATTACGTCGAGCATTAATTTAATGATCCAGATTTTATGAGAAGAACAAAATGAATACAGATTATTAACAGGTGTTTAACACAAAATAATAGAGATACAGTAAAACTGGTTTTCTATTCAATAACAAAATAAGATGAAACTGTAAAATGCAGCATAAGCAAGCTTGTTGGAATGGTGGCGGCTTATCTCTGAGAAGAGATATGACGGCAGCACGCATTCAAAAGAAGAAGGTTACAATGAGGCTCTGAAGGCATTTTTACAATAAGAAAAAATTCCAAAAACCCTAGACATCCAAAAACCTAACCCTAGGAGATGAAGCGCCAAAAGTCATGTGGGCCATGTTTGGGTAAGCTAGTACATCAACTTCCCGTGATCGTAACTTTTGCATACGATCTCCGTTTTAGGCGTGTGATAGCCCATTGGAAAGGTATCACTGTTGAGATTCATTTTTGGGGCTCAATTATTCCTTTATATTTCATTGAGGAGATCTATACTGAAAAACCTTCATTTAGGCCCTCAAAATGGCCCCGGAAGTAAAAACTGCTAAAAATAGTAAATTGCCAAAAATGTCAGAAAATTGTTTGAGCCAGTTGGAAAAGGTGGGTGGCCACAAATATCCATCTGGATAAATCCTCCCTCCTTAGGAAGCAATTTTCTCCATTGCATTGAGTTCCCCCATTAGATGAGGAAATTTCTGTTGAATTTGGCCCCAAGTGAGCCACTTGCCTTGGTGCAGGAGCTGCCCTGCTTTGTCGACTCGATAAAGATGGATCCTTTGTTGTCGAGTGCCCTTGATCTATCTATCCACAATCTGATCATTGGATGCATGTTGTATGCAGTTGGGGTTGAACTCTGTTGGTGTTATATGTTCTGCTACTTATGAGGTGTCCGATGATGGTGGGAAATAAGGGCAAAGGAGATCCACGTTGAACACTAGGTGCATGCCAAGGAAAGGAGGAATGTTGAGCTCAAAAGAATTATCTCTCATGGCCTTGGTGATAGAGTATGGTCCATAACGGAGTGGGTGAAGCTTCGGTTTGGCCATCTGTCTGGGGGTGGAAGGTTGTGGATTTGGTGAGCTTGGTGTCCAGCAGTGACCAGAGGCTCGACCAGAATGTGATGAGAAATTGAATATCTCGATTTGAGATAATGGTTTGTGGGATTCTAAAATGTACCCAGACTCGTTCAAAGAAGATCTTAGCAGTGGCCTCTGTTGTGATTCTCTTCTTGCAGGAAACCAGAATCGCCATCTTAGAAAAGTGATCAACAACCACAAAAACACATTCATTTCCCCGCTTGGTGGATGGGAGGCCCGACATGTAGTCCATTGAGATGGATTCCCATGGCCTGTCAAGAGTAGGAAGAGGGGTGTATAGGCCCTATTTCTTAGTGGTCTATTCGGCAATAGCGCAAGCAGTGCAGAACCTAATATACTTACCGACCTCCTGTCGAAGTTTCGGCCAGTAGAAATGTTTCTGTAGCATCGCCACTATCTTTTCGACACCGAAGTGTCCTGCCACCTGACTATAGTGGGCTTCCTAGATCAACTTCGCTCGCTCACTTGATGGAACACAGATATGGCCCAGATGACATAACAACCCATCCTGAAGATGGAAATTATCGACAACTGCATTTGCACCCAACATTTGGTAGGTGGTGGCGAAGTCAGGGTCTGTCTCATAGAGTTGGGGCCATCCAGATGTCTCATAGTCGCAAGAGTCTAGCACCGTGGTGAGTGCCGTGACTGGCGGTCTGCTGAGGCAATCAATGACGTGATTGGTGCTTCCTATTTTATACTTGATGTTGAGGTGGAATTGCTGCAAGTATGTGGACCACGTTTGATGGCAGTCATTCTATAGTTTTCCCTGTGTCTGCATGAACTACAGTGGCTTATGATTAGTGTGGATGATTGTCTCCTTCCCAAGAATGTAATGTCTCCACTGGCGACATGCTTTCACAATGGAGTACATTTCTTTGTCGTAAGTAGGGTACTTACGGATAGTATCTGACAGTGTCTCTCTATGATAGGCCACGGGGTGGCCATGCTGAGTGAGAACGACGCCCACAGCATAGTCTGAAGCATCTGTATCGATCTCAAAGGGATGTTGCAGGTCTGGTAGTGAAAGTATTGGGGTTGAGCACAAACTCTGCTTCAAATCATTGAACGCTTATTGTTGGGACCGGCCCCACACAAATTTCACCTTACCACCACCCCGGTTTATTTGGCTAAGGGCCCATGCAATATGGGAGAAACCCAACATGAACCTGCGGTAGAAATTAGCAAGTCCCAAGAAGCTCCGAAGCTTAGTGAGTGTTGTTGGGGATGGCCAGTCACGGATGACTTGGATCTTGGCTGCATCTACATGTACGCCATGCTAATCAATGATGTAGCCCAGGTAATGGACCATGTCCATGCTAAAAGAGAATTTTTCTAAGTTGGCGTATAGCTTGTACTGCCGCAGGGTGTGCAGAACCTGCTGAATATGTTGCAAGTGTTCGGCCCAAGTCTTGCTGTAAATTAGAATGTCATCCAGATACACCACTACAAAAGTATTGGTGAATGGTCACAGGATATCATCCATCATCCTCATGAAAGTGG
>ML818108.1:82856-112826 GCA_009831015.1 Picea engelmannii
CGACATATACACCTAACATAAGTTTAAGGTTAGTGTTTATGTATCTTATTAGTCCCTGCTAAAGCAGGGAATATAGCAATCAATTACTATCATTTCACCAATTAGGGTTGAGTTTCAAGAGCAATTCCATATCTTTATCAATGGAAAGAGAGAGAGATTATAGCTACAATTGAAGGGAAAAGGGTATGTGGATTCCATAAACCTAGAATATCATGGAATCCACATACCCTTTTCCATAAAATATACTAACTATATCCAAAAACCAAAGACATTAAATATGGTATAACTACACATATTATATAAATATATTATCAAGGAAAAAATAAGCTAAATGCAATTTGGACATTTGAAAAAAAAATTACAAGTTAAATGAGTACATAAATAAAAAATAGCATACTAACCTTGCAAGTTCAAAATCCGAGCTATGTAGATCGAGAATTGGATTTGTTCAACCGGTGGGTGACAGAAAAAATAAACAGCTCAAACAAAAGCCAAGAATAGTGTCGCAACTATAGCAATTGTGTCGCAAAGTCTCTTAAAGTCACGTATATATAGATAAAATAGTCAACTAGCCGTTAACACCGACCAATGAGACAGACAAAATTTTCATCGCTATTGCCACGAAAGTTTGTTACTATAGCGACGAAAATCCCAACTAGGTTAAATTAAGATTTTCTTCGATATTGCGACGAACGTTCGTGGCAATAGTGATGAAAATCCCGCCCTGTTAAAAAAAAATATGAAACTAGTGGAAGCATGAAAAATTTTCATGGAATAATCCACCCATATGTAGTAGTGTTCCCTAGTTTTGACATATACCTGCTCAAAACTCCCACTGCATGTGCAATGTCTGGTCTAGTACAAACCATTGCATACATCAAACTGCAAAATGCACTCGCATATGAAACATGATACATGTCCTCCTCCTCTTCATGTATCTTGGGACACTGATCCGCATATAACTTTACACCAACAGGAATAGGAACCTTGACCGGTTTACATTCTTGCATATTAAACCTCTGCAATATTCTCTTGACATATTTTCTCTGATTTAACCAGAGTTTCCTGTTTTTTCGATCTCTTTTAATTTCCATGCCCAAAATGAAATTTGAAGCATCGATATCCTTCATGTCAAATTTAGAGGAAAACTAAGTTTTCACATCCTAGATAATCTCCTTGTTGTTTCCTATCAGTAACATGCCATCCACATATAATACCAAATAAATCAAATGATCACCAATTAATTTAAAATACACACAGTAATCCTCTTTGCTTCTTCTGAAGCCAAGTCCCAGCATATAAGTATCAAATTTTTGATACCACATCCTTTGTGATTTTTTTAAACCATACAAAGACTTTTTCAACTTGCATACTAGCTCCTCCTTTCCCTTCACAACATAACCTTATGGTTGCTTTGTATAGATTTCTTCTTCCAGATCCCCATGTAGGAATGTTGTCTTCACATCCATATGTTCTACCTCAAAATCAAATGTAGCAAAAAACAGATAACAAAAATCTTATAGAGGTTAACTTAGCAACAGGAGAAAAAATCTCACCAAAATCAATTCCCTCAACCTGGGAATAACCCTTTGCTACTAAACGAGATTTATATTTCTCCACTTTTTCTTTTGCATTCAGCTTATTTTTAAATACCCATTTGATTTCAATGGGATTTCTTCCAGTCAGCAACTCCACTAGATCCCAAACCTCGTTCTTATCCAAAGATGCCATTTCTTCATCCATGGCCCTTTTCCAGAGATTTCCATCCTCTAAATCCACTACCTCCCTAACAGTTCTAGGATCATCATCAGTAATAGACAAAGAAAAATTTGAACAGAAATCAAATGGAGTATACCTTTCTGATAGCCTTCTTTCTCGAACCAATCTCCTCAATAATGGGGTATGAGGATCTTCTTCTTCTGATTCATGTTCTTCTGTAGAGTCTGATTCATCATCCTTTAAATCAAACTCTATTTTCTCTAGTTCTTCCTTACTTGGTAGGACTTCCTATTTAACAACATCTGTCATTTCTCTAAATACCACATCTCGACTATACACTACCTTCTTAGTTTATGGGTTCCAAAGGTTATAACCTTTGAGACCATCTTTATATCCAATAAAGATACACTTTTCGGTCTTCTTATCTAACTTACTCTTGTTTTGTTTTGGAACATGAACATATGCATCACAGCCAAATACCTTGAGATGTGTGAGAGAATTTTTCTTACCAATCCATACCTCTTGTGGAATCTTTTCATTCAATGTTGATGAGGGTGATCTGTTAACCAGGTAACAAGCAGTACCCACTGCCTCTACCCAGAATTCTTGCCCTAACTCGGCACCACTGAGCATGCACCTTGTTTTTTCCATCAGTGTCTTGTTCATCCTTTCTGAAACTCCATTCTGCTAAGGTGTATATGGAGTAGTCTTCTGCCTTGATATACCACACTTCTTACAGAATTCTTCAAATTAATTCCCGCAGAAATATCTGCCATTATCTGTCCTCAACACCTTAATTATTTTCTCTGTTTGATTCTCAACAAGAGCCTTAAACTCTTAAAACCTGTCAAAGACTTTCGATTTCTTCCTAAGGAAATATATCCAAGTATTCCTTGAGAATTTATCTATAAATGAGACATAGTACATATATTTTCCCAATGATGGGACCAACACAGGTCCAAAAACATCACTGTGAACTAGCTGTAAAATTCCCTCTTCCCTCGTTACACCAGAGGGGAATCTTACTCGATTCTGCTTCCCATATAGACAATGTTCACAGAAATCAAAATACAGAGAGCAGTTAGACATCCCTTCAACCATACCTTTACCATGTAGTAGTCGAAGGCCCTTCTCTCCAATATGCCATAGTCTTTGATGCCACAACATAACCTTTTCTCCAGAGACTATAGGAGTTAATTCTATTTCAAATCCATTATCAGGAACAATGGAACTATTAAACCCATCACTAATAGTGCTTCCTTGCATCTTATACAAAGTTCCAAACCAAACTCCCTTCAGAAACACCATTGCTCCTGCAGGTTTCCTTTTCAAATATTGTTTTTACCCCTGCGTCGTCCATTTTTCTTACAGAAATAAAATTTCTGGCCAAACCTGGGATGTGCAGAACACTAGGTAGTTAATCCTTCCATCTATGAGCCTCAACTTGACTTTTCCTCATCCTATGATTCTGGTTGTTGAATCATTACCTAAGAAAACATTACCTCCATCATACCTTTCATATTCACATAACCACTCCTTGTGGGGAGTCATATGAAAGGATGCACCAAAGTCAACCAACCATGCCTCATGATATGCATGTGTGCTTGAAGAGGCCAAGTACACATCCCCTCCTTCCTTGGAGGTCTTTTCTTATGTAGGAGATTCTTCATATCCCTTCTTTTTCTCAACTTTGTATCTACACTATTTATTGTACTGCCCTTATTTTCCACATCTCCAACATACCCTTACAAAATTTCCAGGAGATTTAGATCTACCCTTAGACTTAGATCTACCACTTGAAAAAATAGATCTATTTCTTTCCTGGGAATGTCCTCTTGAAAATAATGTGTATGTGCTATGTTCTTCCATATTCTTCCATCTCATCTCCTTCGACAACAAATATGAGACCACTTCATAAAAATTCAAGAAATTTGTATTACTACCTATGGCCACAACTAGACTATCCCATGAGTCTTGTAAAGAACACAGTAAACTGATACATTTATCTTCATCTGAAATTTTAATCTCAACAAATACTAACTGACTTACCATAGTATTGAAGGCATTCAAATGCTCTGCCACTGAGTCTCCATCTCTCATCCTCAAGTTATACAACGTCTTTCTCAGGAATAGTTTATTCACTAGGGATTTAGACTGATACAACTTCCCCAACTTATCCCATAAATCCTTGGTTGTATCTTCCTCTGACACATTCAGTAATACTGAATCTAAGAGACAAAGTCAGATTGTGCTCTTTGCCTTCCGATCCAACTTTTTCCAATCATCTGTTGAAGTTCTTGTAGGTGCAGTACCTAGATCTACCGCGATCCACTGATCTTTGTCCACCAACAAATCTTCCATCTTGAGCTTCCATAGCTCAAAACTTTTCCCATTATACTTCTCAATCTCCAGCTTCGAATTTCTTGCCATTTCGTTTCACCTGAAAAATCAATACCATAGATCTCCCACTGTAACAAGGCTTATCACAGTCTCGAGCCAAACCCTTGACCACAAAGGCATCCCCTGAAGCCAAAAAATATTTGATACCAAATGTAGATTCTAACCTTGTACAATATTTATTGCAAACAGATTTTCAATGAAAGAACAGAAAATATACAATGGAAAATACAAACATTACACGACATTTTTCCCCTGGAAACCCAAACCGGGAAAACCAACATATTCTATATTCATTCATAGAGATACATTGTTTACAATACAATATACATATAGGAGCCAACGACATCCAAAACCCTAACCCAATGACCTAGATTAGTCCAAAACCCTAATTCCTTAACCGGAAATAGAAAACCATCGGCAAAAACCATGTGTCGAAAAACCACCTAAATATGTGACACGTTTCTCGAGGTAGGTGACACTACTACTCGTGCAAATAATATAACACATACCCAACACTAACTGCTTCCAACATATCTAGAGATGCTAAAATATTATCTAATTGTTTTTCAATTCCCTCCTCCCCTTTCCTATTATTATTCCAAGTGGGAAGAATATTAGCAGGTTCTACATTGATCAACCCATGACACTCAATTTGATCACGGAAAAAAGGTGTCAATTTGTCTTCTATCTTCTGGGCCCCAAATATCCTTCTTACTGATTTTGAAATTGAGGTCCCCGCCAATGATGAGGCCATTCATGAAAATACACTCTAAACTGGAAAACGAGGCATAAAAATTGAGAATAAATAAACTTTGATTCAATTCCTAGATGAAAATCGATGTAAAGATACTCGATGGAATTGAAAAACAATTAATTAACTTACAATGTGAGGGAAAACCTGTAACTAAACCACTAGAGTTACCAACAAAGTCCACCCCAAAAAAAAAACCATCCCGAAAGTAACTTCTTCCATCTCAGGGATCATTGATTCACAAGAACCCATCATTTCTTGAATCAACACAATTGTCAGATGATATACTTCAATGAGATGATGAAGAGATGGTTTCTTGGCCCTCCCCTCAAGGCCTTCAATAATATTTGACATCATTTTCATGGGGGGCCTGTGCACAATAATTTTTCTTCTCTAAGAACCCTAGATACAAGGCATTTCCTACCTTTTGAGACTTCTCTAGATGCCTACTCTTGGGCATGTTTAAGGGAAGATTTAAGGCCCGCTCTACCGAGACTAGAATATTTTACTAGATAGCAACCTAAACCAACAAGGATAGAGGAATCCTGAGGAGGGGCATTTGGTCTAAGAAAGTAAGGTTCCCTACCCGAAGAGTTAGTGTTGGACGCAGGCCTATTTTGAGGAAATACCTATTTTTGGAAGGAAATACCTAATTTTGGAGCATGCGCAACAAGTGGAAAGAAAGTGACATGCAAAAAAAGAAGGAAAAGCAACATGCAAGAGGAAAATCCATGTGGCGAGGAGGCATACAAGCCTAACCATGATAGGTTTAGGGTTTTTTATAAGGATTGTAATGGATATAAGCATGTAAAATAGTATAAATAAGAACCTAGGAGGTATAGGTTAGGGGTTCGGTTATTATTGGTGAAGTGGCTAAAGATTGTTGATAATTGTTGTTGTTGTTGTTGTTGGATTTTTTGTGGAATAGTTGATCTGAGGGAATGTCGATTGTACTGAGGTTGTAGAAGAGTCGAGTAAGGTATATTTTGAGGGTTAGGTCACAGGTTGAGGATCTTGGTGTGATCTACTCCACCTCACAGAGGTTCCTTAACCTCATCATGATTGTATGATTGAAGATGCAATGCACGCAGTTCCATATTTTGAAACAGACTAAATAAAAGAGAAAAGAAGCCAAATCTTTGTGAACGTAGCCCAAGAGGGGGTGAACCATGGTAAAACTTGTGTTTTGTATAATGGTTCTTGAATGTTTACTTTCCATCAATTATTATTTTATGAATAAATGAATAATTAGATGTATTGGCATGCATGCATAAGGTTAAAAGATGAATGAATATTAGAAATATTGAAATCAAGGACAATTTTAATGCATAAAGAAAGATAAAATACACTCCCAGATCCCCACTCATTCCTAGATTGCAAACACCTGGGTATTGTAATCACCCATAAATCTATCTCATGTGAGACTGCGTTGTGCACTCTGTGCGCAACGTTGCCTTCTGGTTTACTAGGAGGACCGATAGTTTTAGAGGGTTTTGTTGGAAACCTGCTTAGATATAAACTTGGGTCAACCTAAGAAGAAGAGAAAGAGAGAGATCCAACCAAAAAATGGTTTTGTTGCTGGCTGGAACTGCATAGGATTGAGTGGACGGGATTCATGGAAGAAACACATGGAGGATGAAGGTATAGAAGGGAATGTTCAGGCCATGGAATCCAACAAAGGTAGAGATCGAAAGATGGTTGAAAATGAAAGAAATTGAGTTTGCACAGAAGGACAACAGAAACACTAAACTAACACTGCACAAATATATCGACAAATATGTGTTTAGCGAACTACATGAGGTATTTTTTTGTGATTTCCCGCATTTTTTGCAAGAGTGGTTATTGAGGTTAAAATAAAACCAACCTACAAATCGAGTTAGATAGCTTGAGTGGAATATTGTGGAGATCACACAGTTACAACAAGTTAATAACAAATTCACACACGAAGTAGATTTCTGGTTAGACAATATTGTTGCAGGGTTTATCACCGAATTTGAAGTAGATACAGTGAAGTCTTACGCTACAGCAGAGTAGGATTTTCTAAAGGGACCCAGAGGTAGGTACATCAGATCGTTGTATACTTCAATCAATATTTTATTATATAACAACGATGTGATGACCATGGAATCAGACAACTAAACTTTCTTGTGTGCATGGGGGAAGGGGGAAAGCAGTTGTAGGAGGTGGAAAAATGGAGGAAGAGATGGACAAGGGAAAGAATAAGGAGGCCATGGACCCAATTAGGATGGAGGAAAACTATATAAAGTAGATAATAGAAAAATCTAGAAAGACACGCAATCGAGTACCCTACCAATATAAGATTAATAACAAGAAGAGAGCCATAGCTGATAGAGAGGGCTTGGCAAGCATTGAAGAAGAGGTAGAGGATCTTTGGGCTGTGGAGAAGATTGAGGAAATAATGTTTGAAACATATGAAAGGAAAACATGAGGTCCAAGGGCAGGAACAGAAGGTAGAACTCCAATCCAGATCACCGTCAGTGTGGAACCTACAACCTGATGTGTGACTAACACATCTGAAAGAACACCAACATTTAGACAACCGATATTTAGTGGAAAAAAAGAAACAAGACATGGATTCAATCAAGAAGCATCAAATGGGGGAGTCGGTTCAGGAAGTAACAATCAAATATCTACATCGCATGGAGGTAGTATTTCAACACATTTTAAAATGGCAGGACATGATCCCATGATCAGGTTACTAGAATTTCAGGGAGAGGCCTCAAAGGACCCTGAAAAGCACTTATTCATCTGTAAGGAGATCTAGGAAGAAAATCATATCATATATGAGGACAAAAAACTTGCGCAGATAGCTATTGTCGGTTATCAATCTCTCTATCTACTTCTTGGGTTGACCCAGGTTCAGATCTGAACAAGTTTCCAACAAAACCCTCTAAAACTATCGACCCTCCTGGTAAACTAGAAGGTAACACAAAACACAAGATGTATTGCACAGTCTCACCCAAGATAGTTCTATGGGTGACTGCAAAACTCAAGTGCTTGCAGTCTAGGAAAGAGTGGGGATCTGGGATTATAATTGGTTTTCTCAGGCCTTGATCTGATTATTCTCTCTATTATTCCTAAGATTCATTAATTTGTTAAGCCTATGCATTCATTCTAATAGATCTAACTGAATCATTCATTCATTCATTCATTCATAATATAACTAATGACAGAAGGTAACTATGCGATATATGATGCAGGAGCATCGCAAGCAGCAAGCAAGCGCGAAGACGGAAGATAGTTGGAAAGCACCAGCGCATATTTTTTGAAATGTTTTGAAACATTAATGTAATAGTTAAGAGGAAGCACACTTAGATATTGTAAACAGATCTTGAGAGTTTGCTCTCATCTGTAGTAGGTGAAGGCATTTATACATAATTAATGTAAGTAGGTAGATTTAAATGCAGATTAGACAGTTTAGAGCGTAGGAGGGAAAACCGACTATAGACACCCTCATCTTGTATCATTGTAACATTATCAATTGAGCATAGAGCATAGAGGAGAAGAAGTAGAGAGATGTGTAGAAGAACCCATGTACAAAAGTTCTAAAATCAATATAAATGAAGCTTTAATTCAGACTCATAGTGTTCAAATACTTTATTTGTATACATGTTGAATGTTATGCTCATGGTTGTTTTACTCTTTCTGTTGTACATTTTCTTTTATGCTATGTATGTATGATTTCATGTTAAGTATTTGAAGTCTGAGAGAGTAAGGGAATGAGTTTCGATTGTTTCTCTATCTGGGCAAGAGTTCCTGCAAGGAGTGCAGTGAAACATCCGCAAGGAGTGCGTCGACAGGTTCAGAGTTCATCTCTGAAAGCTCAAGAGGGATACCATTGTTCTCATCTTCCGCAGAAGTGCAAGTCAGGCACAGAATCCGTGCAAGGTGTGCGCAGGCTGGTTGGAAGTTCATAAATTTTCAACCAAGGAGAGGGTTGAAGACTATTGTAGCAAGTATTTTCACAGAGTCAAAGGATTCAAATACTTAGACGTATTTAAAGAGTGCCACAAGGAGTGCATGCAGAAATATCAGAGGAGATTTGAGTTAGTGAAAGGAAGCTCAGGAGAATTAGCGTCTTCAAGGTGTAAAGAGAAGAAGAGGGGTTTTGGTCATTGTGCAGAGGCTAAGTCATAGTGAGGAGGACCTCTGAGGTGACTCAGAGCAGAGGTTCTTTGAGGAAGAGATTGGACAGTCGGAATTCTCTGAGGAGAACTCTCAAAATAGCGAGGACCGTAGGAGCCAGGGAAGTTGCAGGGGACTTAAGCATTGGATAGATCCCCCCTTCAAAAGGCAGAGTCAACATGGACTGTCAATTTCGATCTGTTCAGGTCGTCAACCATTTCGGCATTTCGAGGTTCGAAAGTCTGAAGTGTAAGCCAAAATCCTTGGCTGATCAATTCCCTGAAATGCGAAAAGGAGGTTTTCGTGTAGGAAAGCCAATTTTTCAGAACTTCAGAGTTCAGAGTTTCGAAAGGGAGAGAGATCAGGACACAATAGGGGAAAAACCCGAAACCAAGAGGAGGCGACATGTGGAAGGACAAGAGACTTCCCATTGAGTTTGTGAAACAATGAGGTGAAGTACCATTTCGGTATTTCAGGATTTCGGAGATCGGAAGGTGGAGAGGACAGAGATTTCAAGTGTTAGCAAATTGAATTTCCGGTACGCAAAATTGTGTTGAATGTTGGATCAAGGAAAAGCTCACAGTCATTGATCTCTTTAAAAGGGGGATTTTGGGATTTTGGGTAATTTGGGTTTCAGGACTTCGGGAGTCGAAGAGTAGAGTTGCTCGTCATCGCAACTCCCAAAATCGCAAAAGGAGAAAAGCCGAAATTGACATCAGGAAAAGGTCAAGTGTTGGTATTTTGGGTTTCAGAGGTCGAAGAGGTAAGGCGCTCGAACACAGGATTCGTGAAATTGTGAAGTCTGATATCCCGAAATAAAAGAGGAATTTCCCTCAAGGTTTTTGTTGTGGGTAGATTTCCCGAAAGGGAATAGAAGAGCCAGTCAAGATTTCGGGCCGAAAGGAGAATATCCTGTGTGGATCCTGACCTGCGGGTCAGGGGAGGGGTCTACTTCAAGTTGTGGTATCAGATCCCTTCTCTATTTGTATATTTCATACAGAGGGAGCAGGAAATATTTACAGCCATTCCGCCGAGAAGAAGAGATAGACAAACACCCGATCCACCAGAGGAAAGGGAAATGCCAAGAAGAAAGGGCAGGCAATTACCTAATCCACTAGGGGCAAGAGATGTGCATAACTTACGTGCTAGGATGGATGCTATGGAAATAGCGCAGAGGTGCATAGTCGGTGCTGGGGATCTTAGTGATTCCAAAAGTGAAAATGAAGTCGAACATGAAGGAGAAGAAGTTGCAGCAGAGGATGCAGAAAATGAACGCCTACTCAGGGTTGTTGCAAGGATGGGTGCCAAGGAAAAAATGGGCATTCCAGTATATGAGGGAAACCAGGATGTTGAAGAGCTTCTAGACTGGATTAGATCTCTGGACACGTATTTTGACTATGAATATGTCGAGGAAGACAAAAAGGTTAAACATGTTGTCACAAGACTTAAAGGACATGCAGCAATGTGGTGGGATGAACTACAAGATGACAGATGTTTCAAAGGCAAGCAGAAAATCAAGAGTTGGGATAGAATGATTGCGAAGATGAAGTAAAAATTCATACCCAAGGATTACCAAATCACTCTGTTTCGAAGGATGCAAAATTTGAGATAGAGGTTGATGTCAGTGAAGGAGTATACTGAAGAATTCTAAAAGTTAAACATCAGGGCAGGTCATCGTGAAAGCGATGATGAAAAGGTTTCCAAGTACATGAATGGTCTATGATATGACATTCAAGATGAGATGAGCATGATGACCATTTGAATGGTGGAAGATACTTATCAGATGGCTCTGAAGGCTGAAGAGAAGCTGAGCCAAAAGCAAAGTCAAAGAGGCTGAGGCAGGAGTCAAGCCAGAGGAAAACTAGTTGTCCAAGATATGAATCAGAAACCTAAGGAAGAGTGGAAGAAACCTAAACCTCAAAATGAGAGAGGTGGAGGCTCACAGAGAGGGCAGTATGTCGAACAGAGAGGACAGTATGATGATAATAACACTTTTCCTCGTGCTAGAGGAAGAGGAAGAGGCAGAGGTGGAGTAGTGAAATGCTTCACATGTGGAAAGAATGGGCATAAGTCTTATGAATGTCCAGATAAGAATAAAGAAGGAGGTGAAACTTACATTGTCGAAGCACAAAGACGGAATGTTGAGGCAAAAGATGTTGAAGGCGAAAGATCACTGATGATGAGGAAAGTTCTCTTAACGCCAGAGAAGGAGGTAGAAAATCCAGTCCAAAGGAATAGACTTTTTCGGACTGCTTGCAAGACCAAAAACAGGGTATGCAAGGTCATCATGGACAGTGGTAGCACAGACAATCTAGTTTCTACAGAGATGGTAGAAAAGCTGGAGCTGGAGACTATTGAACATCCAAGCCCATACAGAGTTTTGTGGCTACAAAAGGACATCAGGTAAATGTCACTAAACAATGTTTAGTTGAATTTAAAATAGGAGGATATAAGGATGAAATACTATGTGATGTCATTCCCATGGATGTTTTTCATCTATTGCTGGGTAGACCGTGGCAATATGACAGGAATGTAATTAATGATGGGAGAAAGAACACATACACCCTGGAGAAGAATGAGAGAACTCACATGTTGTTGTCAATCAAGGATAAATAAGTCACAAAAGAGGTAAGCAACACAATACTTCTCATGAGTGGGAAGGAACTTCTTAAGGAGGTTAATAAGAAGGAAGATACACAATTCATTGTGGTCAAAAAGCCTAGAATTGTTTTAACCAGTACAAGGGTGGATGATTTACTAGAGGAAATCCAGCAGCTACTGGAAGAATTTGCTGACATAGTAGTGGACGAACTACCTCATTCGTTGCCACCGATTAGAGGTATAAGTCATCACATTGATATTATACCTGGAGCTAGTTTACCAAACAAGGCAGCGCATAGGTTGACCCCGCAGGAGAATGAAGAGGTCAAAAGATAGGTCCAAGACTTAATGGACAATGGATTGGTTAGAGAAATCTTGAGTCCATGTGTTGTTCCAACAGTGCTCAGTCCAAAGAAAGATGGAGGTTGGAGGATGTGTACAGACTCAAGGGAAATTAACAAAATTATCATCGGGTATAAATTTCCATTGCCAAGGATGGATGATTTGATGGATTGTTTGAGTGGAGCAAAAAAAATTTCAAAGATTGATTTGAAAAGTGGTTATCATCAAATTTGTATGAGAGAAGGTGATGAATGGAAGACAACATTCAAGACAAATGAAGGGATATATGAATGGATTATTATTCCATTTGGCTTAACAAATGCGCCCAGTACTTTCATGAGATTGATGAATGAAGTCTTGAAGGATTTCATTGGAAAATTCGTCATTGTGTACCTTGACGACATATTGATTTTCAGTAGGATAGAAATAGAGCACTTGAAGCATTTGGCTAAAGTGATGAGAAGATTGCAGCAAGAGAAGTTGTTGATAAATATGAAGAAGTCATCATTCATGAAGACAAAGTTCATTTATTTGGGATTTTTTATTTCAGCAGATAAGCTAAAAATGGATCCAGATAAAGTGGAGGTGATTAAGAATTGGCCATCTCCAAAGAGTATATTTGAAGTTAGAAGCTTTCATGGATTAGCTAGTTTCTACAGGAAATTTATCAGGAATTTCAGTGGAATTAGCACACCGATGATGAACACGATGAAGAAAAGACATAAATATTTTCACTGGATAGAAGAAGCAGAGAAAAGTTTCAATTTGTTGAAAAAGAAAATCACTGAACAACCAATTTTGGTGTTGCCAGATTTCAGTAAGACATTTCAGGTCAGGTGTCATGCTAGTGGATTTGTAATTGGAGCGGTTTTAATCCAAGATGATAGACCTATTGCGTACTTCAGTGAGAAACTGAATAAAGCGAAGGTGAAGTACTCCACGTATGATAAGGAATTTTATGCGGTCATACATGAACTAAAGAAGTGGAGGCACTATTTGGTTCCTAAAGAGTTCGTTCTGTACAGTGACAATCATGCCTTACAATTTGTAACTCAACAGGAAAAGTTGAACCAAAGACATGTTAAATGGGTTGAATATATGCAAAATTTTACTTTTGTAATTAAACATATTTCTGGAACTACTAACAAAGTTGTTGATGCTTTGAGCAGGAAATGTTTGCTTATGCAGGAGTTCAGAGTCAAAACATTGGGTTTTGATAATCTCAAAGACATGTACAGAGATGATCCAGATTTCAAAGAGGCGTATGAGGCATCTAAGAATCCAATTCTTAGGTACAGAAGCCAGTGGACTAAATATATGATCCAGGATGGATTATTATTCAGAGGTAATCAACTGTGTATTCCAAAATGCTCCATGAGGGAGAATCTATTGAAGGAAAAACACAGTGGAGGATTGGTCGGACATTTCGGTCATGATAAAACGTTCTCAAAATTAAATGACTCATATTTTTGGCCAGGGATGAGGACAGATGTCAAAATATTTGTGGACAGATGCATAATTTGTCAGCACACAAAAGGAAGGAAACAGAACACAGGGTTATATCAGTCGTTACCCATACTAGAGAGGTTGTGGGATGCAGTGAGCATGGATTTTGTGTTAGGGATGCCAAGAACGCAAAGAGGGTTTGATTCAATCTTTGTGGTGGTAGACAGATTTTCTAAAATGGCACACTTTATACCATGTCATAAAACTAGTGACGTGACTCATATCGCGAACCTATTTTTCAAAGAAGTTGTCAAACTTCATGGCTTACCAAGGAGTATAGTTTCGGATCGAGACACCAAGTTCGTCGGACATTTCTGGAGGACTTTATGGAAGAAGTTGGGGACAAGTTTGTCATTTAGCTCAGCATATCATCCTCAGATGGATGGGCAAACAAAAGTTGTAAACAGAAGCTTGGGAGATCTACTAAGGAGCCTAGTGATTAAACACCACAGTCAGTGGGATCACATTCTGCCACAGCGGAATTTGCTTACAATGATTCGATCAATAGAAGCACAGGACAGAGTCCATTTCATATTGTTTATGGAATACAGTCAAGAGGAGTTTCTGAATTGAAATATTCAGAACAGAATGAAACTAGAAGTGCTAGTGTAGAAGATTTCGCAGAAGCAATGAAAGAACTTCACAGCCAAGTGAAGGAACGATTGCAGAATTCAAGCCAGGAGTATAAGTGCAGAGAAGATCAACACAGGAGAGAACTTCAATTTGAAGTTGGTGATTTGATTGTTGCACACCTGAGAAAGGAGAGGTTCCAAGGGGGAACATATAACAAACTAAAGATGAAGAATATTGGACCATGTAAGATCATAAAGAAATTGGGGGAAAATGCATATGAGATTGAATTACCCGATGGGGTTGGAATTTCACCGATATTCAATATCTCAGATTTGTACCCTTACAAAGTTGAAGAAGCAGGAGCAGACAATGACCAGACAGAGGTTCAGTGGGCTAAACAAATGCCTATAGATGAAAAGCCACATATGGAAAGTATACTTGAAAAGAGAGTCAGCAAGAGGACCAGGAGAAAAGAGTATTTTGAATACTTGGTCAAGTGGAAGGAACATCCAATTGAAGATTTCAGCTAGGAGAATGAAGTAGAAATTCATAAGCATGGAAAGACAGTGCAAGAGCTCATGAACAAGAGTTCATGAAAATTTTCAAGCGAGTGAGTATGATGTAGGAGCATCGCAAGCAGCAAGCAAGCGCAAAGATGGAAGACAGCTGGAAAGCACCAGCGCACATTTTTTGAAATGTTTTGAAACATTAATGTAATAGTTAAGAGGAAGCACACTTAGATATTGTAAACAGATCTTGAGTGGTTGCTCTCATCTGTAGTAGGTGAAGGCATTTATACATAATTAATGTAAGTAGGTAGATTTAAATGCAGATTAGACAGTTTAGAGCATAGGAGGTAAAACCGACTATAGACACCCTCATCTTGTATCATTGTAACATTATCAATTGAGCATAGAGCATAGAGGAGAAGAAGCAGAGAGTTGTGTAGAAGAACCCATGTATAGAAGTTCTGAAATTAATACAAATGAAGCTTTGATTCAGACTCATGGTGTTCAAATACTTTCTGTGTATACATGTTGAATGTTATGCTCATGGTTGTTTTACTCTTGCTGTTGTACATTTGCTTTTATGATATGTATGTATAATTTCATGTTAAGTATTTGAAGTCTGAGAGAGTAAGGGAATGAGTTTCAATTGTTTCTCTATCTGAGCAATATTTCCTGCAAGGAGTGCAGTGAAACGTCTACAAGGAGTGTGTCGACGGGTTCAGAGTTCATCTCTGAAAGCTCACGAGGGATATCGTTGTTCTCATCTTCCACAGAAGTGCAAGTCATGCACAGAAGTCGTGCAAGGTGTGTGCAAGCTGATTGGAAGTTCAGAACTTGTCAACCAAGGAGAGGGTTGAAGACTACTATCACAAGGAGTTGCACAGAGTCAAAGGATTCAAATACTTAGATGTATTTGAAGAGTGTCGTAAGGAGTGCATGCAGAAATCTCATAGGAGATTTGAGTTAGTGAAAGGAAGCTCAGAAGAATTAGTGTCTTCAAGGTGTGAAGAGAAGAAGAGGGGTTTTGGTCATTGTGTAGAGGCCAAGTCATAGTGAGGAGGACCACTGAGGTGACTCAGAGCAGAGGTCTTTGAGGAAGAGATTGGACGGTCGGAATTCTCCGAGGAGAATTCCCGAAATAGCGAGGATCGTAGGAGCCAGGGAAGTTGCAGGGGAGTTAAGCGTTGGATAGATTTTCCCTTCAAAAGGAAGAGTCAATGTGGACTGTCAATTTGTATCTATTCAGGTCATCAACCATTTTTTCATTTCGAGGGTCGAAAGTTCGAAGTGTAAGCCAAAATCCTTGGCTGATCAATTCCCCGAAACACGAAAAGGAGGTTTTCATGTAGGAAAGCAAGTTTTTCAGAACTTCGGAGTTCGAAGTTTCGGAAGGGAGAGAGATCGGGACATAGTAGGGGAAAAACCCGAAACGAAGAGGAGGCAACATGTGGAATGACAGGAGACTTCCCGTCGAGTTTGTGAAACAACAAGGTGAAGTACCATTTCGGTATTTCGGGATTTCGGAGATCGGAAGGTGGAGAGGACAGAGAGTTCAAGTGTTAGCATATTGAATTTCCGGTACACGAAATTGCGTTGACCATTGGATCAAGGGAGAGCTCATAGTCATTGATCTCCTTAAAAGGGGGATTTCAGGATTTTTGGTAATTCGGGTTTCAGGACTTCAGGAGTCGAAGAGTAGATTTGCTCGTCATCGCAACTCTCGAAATCGCGAAATGAGAAAAACCGAAATTGACATCAGGAAAAGGTCAAGTGTTGGTATTTCATGTTTCGGAGGTTGAATAGGTAAGATGCTTGACCACAGGATTCGTGAAATTGCAAAGTCCGATATCCCGAAATAAAAGAGGAATTTCCCTCAAGGTTTTTGTTGTGGGTAGATTTACCGAAGGGAATAGAAGAGCCAGTCGAGCTCTCAGGCCAAAAGGATAATATCCTATGCGGATCCCGACCTACGGGTTAGGGGATGGGTCTATGTCAATATACAACACACATAACACCATTTTTCTGTGGTTCACCCCCTCCTGGGCTACGTCCATAAAGATCTGGCTTCTTAGGATCTTTTATTAGGTTTCTACAAAATATGGTGTTGCACGCACTACACTTTCGATCATACAATCATGAAAAGGTTCAACAACCTCTGTGAGGCAGACTATATCACACTAGGATCCTCAGCCTATGATCTAACCCTCAACATATTGTTATTTTACTCTTCTACAACTCAAGAACGACTAAAAGCTTTAGATTTGATTCCTGAGGGTAACAATGAATCAAACACCTTTTTTGGTTGAAATATTCTTACTCTCGCAACTTCATTTAATAAGATCAAGAGCATAATTTTTTTTTGAGAAAATAAGAAATCTTGGCTCCTAAGAGAATTCACACTAGAAGGAACCCTGATCTAGAATCCATAGCATCTATGTCTGATCCTGAGAAAATATTACAAAAAAGAAAAGAAAATACAGTCAAATCATTTCCTTTCCTAGAAAGAAATCTATCTTTACCCAAAGACAACTTAAAAAGTATCGATGACCTTGAATTTGATTTAAAATTTGAACAAACCTTGTTCAGATCTAGATCATAATCGAAGTTTAATGAAATTATCTTTAATGAGAAGAAATTCTAGTCTTTGATTCCCACTATCCCCATTCAGACTATTCTTATTCAGACTGTCCCCACTCAAACTATTCAACTAGCCCAAAATCCTCCTAGAGCCATGGCAGCCAGATTTGCTCCTCTTGCCTTGCCTACCCAATTGCACGATTTACCCCAAAATTATAATAAGAGAATTAGATCATTTGATGCTAAAGAAAATGTATAATCCCAAAGACACTTAGATTGGTTCAATGATTGTGTTGACTTAGAGGAGGTAGATCATGAATATGCAAAACTCAGGTTGTTCGCACAAAGTCTTTTAGGAGAAGTCGGAAAATGGTTTAAAGCTATTCTTGCAGCGAGTATCCCTGACTTTGCATCTTTTGAAACACTTTTCCTTGCAAGGTGGGGTGACAAGAAGAATCTTCTTCAGTTTCTAACTTAGTACAATAACATAAAAAGATCACCTAATGAAACAGTACAAGAGTTTTCAACCATATTTATGAAATTTTACAATTCAATTCCTACTAAAGTAAAACCTCCTCCTGGAGCTTCCCAACTTTGATATGTTGATTCTTTTGACAATGACTTTTCCTTGTTGTTAAGAGAAAGGAGATCCAATACATTAGATTATATGATGAGTCATGCAATTGAAGTAGTGGTAAATCTGATGGAATTAGGGAAGATCAAACATAATCTTGACAGAGATGTGAACAAGGTCTAAGGAGAAGCACAACCCTCAACTTCTCAATCATCATATGAGAAATTTGATTTGATGATGAAAACTATGGAAATATTCATGGAAAGAATGTCATTGGAGAATAAACCTATCACCAGGGATCAAACTGATTTTCAGCCCAGAAATCAAAATTTTAGAAGAGCTCTAGTTCCACAGATTAGGAAAAGAGACCAGAAAAATCAAGGTGATCAACAAATAAAACCCCCTTTTCCAAAAAAACTATGTAAATGAATATTTTGATCAAACAATTGAAGACAATATGCATTGTCGTGATTATACAGAAACAAATGTGTTCTTAACTAAAGAAGAACATGATCAATTTATGGATGCAAATGATAAGTTTATACAGGATAATGATGATATGTTGTCATTGGAAATAGAATAGTTTAAGAAGGGATATGAAAATTCTATTATGCAGCTTCAGAAACAGTCTAACCTCATAAGCAAAAAGGTGCATGCAAATCCTCCAAAGGAAAATCCTACAAGGGAACTTCAGATAAATACACCTTCTTCAAGCCAACCTAAAAAATATAATTCAGCAAAGGATGCAATGGAGAAAGGAAAATCCAAAGAATAACCCCCAAATAAAATACCCGAGGCAAGAAAGGAAGCAGACATCAAAGAGGTAGAAAAAGGCCCATCTTCTTTTAATTTTGAAAGTGAAATGGCTAAAATTATTTTTTTTTCTCCATTCAATGAGTTGATCAAGAATGGCGAATATAGAAATAAGATCATTAAAATGCTCGAAATGGAAGAATCCACTGACACATTGAATGTACAAGATGATCACCCTACTATCTTATTTGGTCCACGTGTGGAGGAGAGTGGCGATGTTGATGGTGTCCCTCCTTTCTATGTTAGTCTTAAAATTCATGACATGACCTTACATAATGCAATGTTAGATTCAAGAGTGTCACATAATATAATTCCCAAGGTGGTCATGGATGCATTGGGCCTAGATATTACAATACCTTACAAGGATATTTTCTCTTTTGACTCAAGGAAGGTGAAATGTTTGGGTTTAATCAAAGATCTGGTTGTATCATTGTCTCAAATTCCATCAACAAATCCGATCATGGATGTGGTGGTTGTTGAAATCACTCCTAAATTTGGCATGTTGTTATCTAGATCTTGCGCTGCAAAGTTGAAAGGGACTTTTCAAATGGATATGCCATATGCTACTATCCCTATTTTTGTCCAATAAAGGAGGTTGTACAGAAAAGTGTTGCTCAAGTACATGGTGAGTAGAGAAACTCAACCAAACAACCATCCCATTTACTCTATAGATACTGAGGTTGGTTACTCTATTTTCTATAATGACTTAAGTTTTGAAGAGGAGGATCCAACGACTGTCATGGCCATCAAAGACAAAACTGATAATCAAACAAAGGAAATTACAAATCAGCAAAACAATGCAGAGGATGAGATGTGGAATATGAGCTTTGATGAAGCTTCTAGCAAAGAAGGAGCAGGAGCTAGTGTATGGATTAACCCTCCCAAGATAGGTACAAAACTTTGTTCTTACAAACTTGTTTTTGATTGTACCAATAACATGTTTGAATATGAGGGACTGATTTTGGGATTGAAGACTTTAAAATAATTGGGTGCTAGGAGGATAGTTGTACATGGAGATTATAAGCTTGTTATTAATCAGGTAAAGGGTATATATCAGTCCAAGCATCCTAGATTGAGGGCATATAGGAATTTAGTACTTGATATTCTTGAAGATTTTTCATAATACAATTTATCAGTGATTCCTAGGGGGGAAATCAAATTGCAGATACTTTAGCTACTTCAGCCTCGGTTTTCAAAATTCCAATTTTTCCTCTCAAAAAATATGAAATTAAATTCAAGCATAGGCCATTAGTACATGATAACATTAAATATTGGCAAATATTTGAATATGACAAACAAGTAGAAAGATTCCTTCATATGAGTGATGAATTTTCTAATTCGAATATTGATGATGAGTGTTGTTGTGAAGAAAATGAAGATGTGGCTGAAGAGAATTTCCAATTCAGATTGTTGGGAGAGATATAGTACAACTAAAAAAAACATTATTCCCAAAGGCTTGGTTCCATTGGAAAAGATTTGTTACAACAACAATGTAGCCAGAAATCCTAAAATCACTGCAAATGATAAGGACATAGAAGATTTCAACATTGGAACTCAGAAGGATCCCAAGATCATCAAACTGTCAAAAACACTCAGTCTAGAGATTAAACAGAGGTATATCAACCTAATGAAGGATTTCCCTAATGTCTTGGAGTTATGAATATTTAAAGGTCTATGATACTAGGGTAATTCAGCATGTAATCCCAATCAAGGATGATCATAAACCCTTCAAGCAAAAGTTGAGAAGAATAAACCCTATGTTGTTTCCATTGATTGAAAAAGGAGGTAAGTAAGTTGTTTGATGCCAAAGTTATAGTGTCCTTAATATTTTCCAAGTGGGTGGCTAACCTAGTGCCTGTTAGGAAGAAAAGTGGTGAGATCAGGTTGTGTGTAGACTTTCAGAATCTAAACAGGGTGTCTCTCAAAGACAATTATACACTTCCTAATATGGATTACATATTGCAAAAGGTGGTTGGATCTTAGAAGATATCAATTCTTTATGGTTTCTTTGGATACAACCAAATCATGGTGCATCCTGATGACCAAGAGAAGACGAATTTTACAACACCTTGAGGCACCTTCATGTTTGCAAAAATGCCTTTTAGGCTTATGAATGCAAGGGAAACTTTCCAAAGGGGCATGGACATAGCCTTTTCCGATGAGAAAGATAAGTTCATCGTTATTTACTTAGATGATATCACTGTATTTTCATATTCTCATGATCAACATATCAAACATCTAAGAAGGGTTTTTCATAAATGTAGAAAGTTTGGCATCTCATTGAATCCAAAAAAGTCAAATTTTGGAATGCAAGAAGGAAAATTGCTTGCACATTTCATTTAAAATGAAGGGATAAAGATATGCCCCAGCAAAGTGGAATCAATTCTGAATATTGGCACACCCAAGAGCAAGAAGGAGGTACAATCTCTCCTAGGAAAAGTAAATTTTTTGAGAAGGTTTATTACTAACTTGGCTGAAATCATAAAGTATATCACAAATATGCTCAGAAAAGGCAATGAAATAAAATGGACTCCTGAAGCTAGGAAGTCTTTTGAAGATATTAAATTAGAATTGACCAAATCTCCAGTGTTGGCCATCACGAATTTTGCAAAATATTTTATCTTGTTTTCTTTTGCTTCATAACACACCATTGTTGGTTGCAAAAAGATGAACAAAACTTTGAAATTCTCATATCCTATTATATCAGGACATTGAGAGACTCCCCACTAAGGTATAACATCATGGAAAAGTAGGCATATGCCTTGGTTAAGGAACTTAAGGAATTTAGAACGTATATCTTGCATTCCCATGGCATTGCTTATGTGCTTAACAATTTTGTAAAAGACATTTTGACTCGGACCGATCCTGAAGGGAGAAGGGGAAAATGGACAGCTATGATGTTGGAGTATGACCTCGAGATCAAACCTACAAAGTTGATTAAAGTTCAAGGGATTTCAAATTTGATGGCGCAGTTCAATTGTGATGTCTTGGGAATCAATTTCATTGTTGACTTATCAACAAATTCATAAGAAGAAACATTCCCACAGGCATCCCAAAAATTCATTGATTCTCCTTGGTATGCTGATATTATTTATGTACTAATAAATGTACAAGCTCCTCCTGAGTTAAGAAAAACAACAACCATATTTTTGAAGTTGAAAGCAACAAAGTTTTGCATTATGGACCATTCTATGTATTGTAAAGATCCAGGTGGAATCTTGCTAAATTTTTTACTAGACGGAGAGGTGAAAAAAAATATCAAAGAGTTCCATAAAGGTGACTGTGGAGGGAACCGTTATTGGAAAACCACTGCGCACAAAATGCTGAGGGCAGGGTTCTATTGGCCTAGTATTTTTTTCGATGTATATAAGGAAGTTTCTAGCTACCATGAATGCCAGATTTTTGATGGAAAAAAAGTTACAACTCAACATAGGTGGATACTACAACCACATACTACTTCACCAAATGGATTGAACCAATCCCCACAAGAAAAGCTATTGATATTGTTATCATTCAATTTTTAGAAAGAAATAATTTGTCTATATTTGGTTGTCCAGTCAAGATCATTACTAACAATGCAACATCATTCAAGTCTAAGATAATGGAGAAATTTTGCAGTGACTATAATATAACTCTTGGTCATTCCATATCTTATTACCCATAGGGTAATAGGTTGGTTGAGCCATCCAACAAAAGCTTGACCAGAATTATTAAAAGCTTCTGCAGGAAAATGAGAAAGCTTGGCACAAAAATCTTATCTATGCAATATGGGATGATAGGATCACCACTAAAAGGTCTATTTCTACATCACCTTTTCAGATTGTATATGGTACAGAGGTAGGTTTTCCTACCTCGTTAGGATTTCCAGCGATGAGAATGTTGCAAGAACAAGAAGTTGAACCAAATTATGCTTTAAGGAGGATAAACCAATTAATCTATGTGCAACAAATGAGAGAACATATCTTCAACAACTCACAATTGCACCAAGATAAAATGAAAAGAGCCTTTGACAGGCATACTAAGGAAGATGATTTCAAGGTGGATGATTTGGTACTGAAGTGGGACACAAGGAATTAATACAGAGGGAAACATGGGAAGTTTGATCATCTTTGGTTGGGACCATTCAGGATTGTTGCATACCAGGGGGAAAATGCCTATTTGCTGCAGGATCTTAATGGAGATTTCATTGGTGGAGGACCTGTGAATGGCAGGTTTCTCAAACACTATCTTACTTAAAAAAAAATCAATCTCTCCATTTCATTGTAAATAACCATTTTATTTTCAGATGAATCATTTCAACTCAATAATCAGCAAAAAAATTAAGCATGAAGTGAATGCCCTAAGTTTATGTTGAGTTTAGTCAAAGTTGTGTCAAGAGAGTCTTGTAAACAAGTTTGTTTGTTAGTTTAGAGTCTTTGAGTCAAATAAATCCCAATGGTCAAGCACTTGGTCTACTATTCTTTGCTACCTCACTGGGAGGATAGCATCCCCATTGGAGCCAGCTATTAACACCATGATTTTTGTAGCTAGATTTAGAGGTTTGTCCAAAAACATTCAAAGTCATGCCATGATCTTGGAAAAAATCAAGACTTTCCTAGATGATCCATAGTTAGTGTGTCAAAGTTTATGAGGTCAGTGACCAAATAAAGAATGGATTGAAATGTCAAGTAAGGGGTTTAGAAATAAGTTGGTTAAAAGGGTGTATTGTCTTTTTCATAAAACACTACCACAAAGGAAAGGAATTCAAGACTGTAAGGTTTGTCATGTTTAAGTTGTAAAGGTCTACTTTCCTAAGTCTCAAGTCATGTTGAAAAGTATGAAATTATGGACCAAGGTCGAATCAAGTGGTTAGGATGAATGTCATGTCAAAAGATATTATGGTTTATCATTACCTAATCATGAGGTTATAAAAGGGAACAATCATGGCACTCCATATCATTTGTACCATTGCAAACTTCAAAGGTGTACCCGTTGTGCAAGTTCGTTGCGAAAATCTTTAACTTGCCTTAAAACATCTTGTTGTTATGGATATTTGGTCCCTTTTCATAATTTCATTCCTTATCCATTCGAGCATAAATATTGGCCACCTTTCATTTTTCTCCATCACCTTCAAGAATTGTGTGTCATCCATATCCTTTCCAATAAGCTTTGAATCCCTCTGCTACGTAAATACTATGTGCTACCAGTCGATACGTAAATCTACTACTCTGTTTTTTATGCGTATCCTCCATCGATTTAAATCATTTTTCAAGAGTTTTCCTTGGTGCCCATTGCAAATTACCTTCTAGAACGAGTTTGTTTTTCACACAAAAAAAATTCTTTTTGTTGAGCTAAATTTTTACTACCTACTCTTGTGCCAAGTTTTTCATTGTTGTTTATTGTTGCGTCGAGTTTTCCACTGCGTTGATTTTCCTGTCCCTGATTTGTTTGTTGTGCAGAGTTTCATGTCGTTACCTTTTCCTATGCACCGTGAAAAATTCATTATTCTCATTCGTTGCGCAGGGGTTATTGCTATCGTTTGTTGTCGGAGGTTATTGTTCCCTTTTTCACTGCGTAGAGGCTATTACAATCTATTGTTTCCCACATGCAGTTGACATATATCATCATCATGACAACTCCTCAACGAAAAATAAATAACGCAAGAAGTGGGAAAGTCATGAGGTTTGAGACACATAATTTAAAGTTAGTAAACACAGACCTGACGATCAGAGTGTCCTTTGAACAATTCAGATGCATAAGGTTTTGTGAAAAGGTTCAAGAGTATAATGCGCAGCTAACCAAGAAGTTATCTCTTAACTTTACCGGTGTCGGTGCAACTATTGCAGGGATCACTTTCCATGTGTGATAGGAAACCATTTCAGTTGCGACGGAGATTCCTATGCAGGGAGAAAAATGGTTTAAAGGTATGCCATTAGATACTTCATGTTATATTGATATTCTCAAACCTGAATACATAAATTGCAAGATTGGAGCCAACATTCCCGGTGAATATCTTTTGGAACTTTTTGAAAAACTTATTAGGATAATCTAGAAGTACTTTACTTATGAGGGTAGATTTAACAAGGTACATCAATACCACATTAGGCTCCTAGTGCATTTCATAGGGAGAAGTCCTTTAAAATTACCTTCCTTCCTATGTAGAAGCCTGACAAAGATTACAAACAGTGTCCAAGCCAAAGCTGACCAACCAGAGAATAGCCTATTCCATTTTTCCTTGATAAAGATATTGGTGGTTGAGGAGCTTGGAAAGTTAAACAAGGATTGGGATTCCTTCTTGATTTCAAAAAACATTCCTCTGGACCCTAAACGAGATACTCCCTTATCTACTGAGAAATCAACAATTCATATTTTAGGGGTAAAAGAAGCAAGTGTTGTTGAAAGGGGAAAAGGAAAATAAATTGAGAATTCATCACTAAGTCATCTGACCTCGAAGAAAAGAAGAAAACTAAGATTCACTGATGAAACTGAGAAGACACAAGCTCCCATTAAACCACACACCAAGTCCTCTGCCAGGAGGTTTCCCATACTCACAATTTAGACAGAGTTTGTTGAATGTGCAACCCAGGAGATTGATGAAAAGCAGGTGGAACCAAAAGAGGAAGATGCAGATATCAAAGAGTTGAAACAAAAACTCAATAAATCTCAACATGTTATAACCTAATTCTATCAGTAGAACAGAGAATTGAAGAGGAATCTAACATAAAGAATTCCTGAAGCACAAGAACCATAGAGTAAATCAGGGCAGTGATCTCCTACCTCACCAACAGGAGGAGAAAAGAGTACAAAATGGCTGAAAAAGAAGCTAAGATAAGTTCAAGATGAGATCATTAAGCTCAGGGAGGAAAAAAGAATGCCAGAGGAAGGGATCATGAAACATTACAAGAAATGCAGACCAACTATAGACAATTCATGTGTAGCCATCTTTGATGCTCAATCGAAGTTGAAGAGGAATGCATCTTTGTTGAGACAGGTGATAAGTTTAGAGAGACAAAACTTGTCATTAAGAAAGGAAAACATAGTCTTACGACTACAAGTGAGATCGGATAAGGAAGCTACAGACAAATTGAATGATCCTAGCCTTTTTTTCCAATTGGTTTCACGCGAGCAACCTCAACATGAATATCTGTCACAGGAGATCGTTGCGCAAATACCACAGCCAGCATTTGCACAGCAGAAACCAAAATTCACTGCACAAAGGTGACAGTGTTTTCCAGCGATACACATGATTACTCATCACAACCATATGGTTGAAATTTTCTCAAGAATTTATGATTGTAAATGACATTTCGATTAGGTTATGATTGGAAAATCGACTTTCCTATTTTTGGTAAATTTTATAGAGGTTATTGTTCTCTTTGAAAAAAACCAGATCCATAACTCTAAGAGATAGTAGTTCAGCTCCTAGCAGCTAAGTGTAGATTTAGTTTTATATATTTATGGACTATTTTGATGTAAAAAGTGGCGCACAGGCAGAAGTATAGACATTTTGGTCCTCAATGTAATTTTATGAATCTAAAGAAATGAAAATGCACAAGTCATGAATTCCTTATGAAAAATATTCTAATGGTGGTGATCTGAAGATTGTACTCTTCTTTGTATGTATTCAATGTGAACTTATTTCCATCTACACTTTTCTTCTCTTTAAATTAGTAAATTAAATGTACAGAATTCATCTAATGGTGCTCTAAACTTAACTGATTTAATTTATGTCTATCATATTAAGGTCAAAATTCATCCTTTGTGATGTTATGATTATGTTATGTGTTTCTTTCTTCTTTCACCCTACATGATCAAACTCAGCATTGAAGTTCATCACCTTGTTTAGCCTTTGTTCCTCTGAGGAGTTCTATCTACCAAGCATTGTCTTCTTTGTTTTTAGGGGTTGACTCCATATCCCTATAAATACAATACCTTTTTGTGAGCAAACCTTGAAAAATTATCTCAAAATTCTAAATCTAGCAATCAATTTAAAGAAACCTGTCTAGCAGAGATCAAGTCTCAGAGAAAGCACTCTCTAGATTGGAAAGGCTAGTTTCCAGTCTTAAAGTTGGTTTGTAGGTTACCTTTTTATATTGTTTCTTCATCCCAACAATTTACTCAGCGTTAACAAAAGGAAACTATGACTACTCTTGAAAATACGGTTGGTGCATTCTTTAGCCCAAGTGGCATGACTGTGTACTCGTAGGATCCCCATTCTGTAGAAAAAGTAGTATTATACATGTCCTCTGGAGCTATCTTGATCTGATGGTAACCTGAGAATCCATCTGTAAATGAGTATGCTTCCTGGCCTTCCACATTCTCTAATACCTCGTCTGTGAAAGGGGTGGGAAAAGGGTCATGTAAGCAAGCATCATTCAATTTTATCAAATATACACAAATCCTTATCCCCCCTTGTTTCTTTTCTTGCACTACCATAGGACTTATCCATTCATATTCCTCTACTGGTTCTATGATACCAGCTTCCAACATTCTATCAATTTTTTCTTTCACTTTCTGCTTATACATAGGGTTCAGTCTATAAGGTCTTTGCCTGACAGGTCTTGCCTCATGTTTGAGAGGTATTTTCATCTCTCTTGTCTCTCCTGCTATGTCTTTCATCTATGTAAAGATTGTTGGGATAGGTCATTGTATTTGTGCAGTAACTCTATTATTATTTCTACTATTTGTTCATCCTAATAGTCTCTGATACTTGCCATTTTAGGGTTATCAGTTGTCCCAATGTTGACTTTATTCACCTTGATTGGTGCAACAAATACTTATGATTCTAGAGATGGACCTTCCACCTCTCTTTCTCCTTCAATTTTTGTAATCTGAATATTGCACGAGTAATCCTCATTTAGTGCCTCTTCTTCAACATGATAGCATGACAGTAGTTCTTTGACTGTCTATATGTCCTGTTGTTGATATTATGTCATGAGTTCAACCTATGGTTCCTCAATAAATATCACACATTTTATTTTCTTCAGTGTTGAATCAATGTTGGGGTTCTCATGTTCGAATGAGAAAATTACTACAAAATTATGTTGTAATTTTGTCCATTCAGTAGTACCTATGCGCATATCCTGGTCTACATACCAGTTTTCTGGGATTCTTTCCAATGTGTGGATGAAATGATGAGGCCATTATTCTAGTGGTGTTATCCTTCATTGTGTCCTACAATTCTTCAATTTTTTTGTTGGTGTCCCCTGTCCATCATATCTCTTCATTTTATTGTTTCCCTATTCTGTGTCGAATCTAATGCATAGTAATCATTTACATTGGTACCAGTCCTGAATTTTTTCTTTGTGCGTACCCCACCATCTTGCAGGTGTATCCTTGAGTAAAATATATAGGGCTAAGAATCCCTGATTCTCTAATAATTCCTCTTCATATTTGGTCATAAATTCATCTAGATCATTTACCCCATGAAAACTGGGAGGTTCTCTTATATCTATACCAACCCATCTTACTGCACGGTCTATTCTTGCGAACCTTCTTGTGGAGACTTCATGTAATCTTTGTTGCCAATTCTCTAGACCTGTATTTGAGCCAGAAGCACATGATGTGATGTTTGTCCAGCTGAGTACCCCATCTTTGGTTGGATTAACATAATATTCTTCACGGACGATGGTTCTGTAAAATTGGTTGATTTCCTCCAGATCTAAATAGGTGGGTTCTACAAATATTTCTCCTTCTGAAGGATCTAATGGTGCAATGACTCTATATCACCTAATTCAAATGTCGTTTTCCTTGTCTTCAATTTTATTATGGCCTGGTTATAAAATGCCCAATCCAGTCCAAGGAATGGTGGATATGGTGTTGTGTCATCTACAATCTCTATTACTTCAAAGTCTGCCTTAGTGCACACTCCATCTAGATCTAGTGTCACACCTTTAATCCTTCCAATTGGTAGAACTCTGTGTTGATTTCCTAATTTCAGTTGGACAGGTGAATAGCCTAATGTGGTTTCTCCAATGAATTTTGATGTCTTATTACGTAAAACATTTACCTCTGAGCCTAAGTCCAGTATAATATACCCCATATTGAAATCTCCAATGTTGGCATTGAGTTTGAATTCCCTGCTTGTTCCCCTTATTGTATGGATGTAATTGATTTTTTCTTCTCTAACTTCCCCTCTACCTCTGTGTTACATATTTCTAGAATATTTTGCAAAACTTTAATAGATGATGGATCATTTAGTAGCTTAACACAGGATTGCAGAAAATTATTTATGGTACTTACTTGCCCTAAAGGTTGTGCTTCATTGGTATGGTCCATTGATGAAGGCATCTCGTACATCGGTACATTCTGAGTATATTGCATGGATGATGTAGATGCGAGATCTTGTTTGAGGAACTCCAGTCTGGCCTCCTTGAATGTCTCCTTTTCTTTCTATGCATCAAACTACTTTTGTGTTTCAGTATTTTTCTTCACGCATTGGTGTTGTGTTGGATCTTATCTCACTGCATCAGGTATTGTCTTAGCGCCTCCTCGTGTGACTATGTTGATATTTCTTCCATCATCCCTAGCTTCTGCAGAGATCCACTGAATATTTTGGTTGTTTTGGTTCCTCTTTTCTTGAATCTTTCCCAAAAGTGTTGGGCATTCCTCTGTATCATGGTCTGCTATGCGACAGTACATACATGTCGCTGGTGGGAGTGGACTTTCCCTTGCATAATGTCCTGGATGTTGACAGTTGTGGAACACTACTGGACCTCTACCTCTTCCAAATCCTCCTCTACCTCGTCCTCCACCTTTGTATCTAGCTCATTCTCCTTGCAGTGCATTGTACTGAGGTACTTAATTATATTGCGCGGGGTTATACTGTGGTTGTGTGCTTTTATATTGTGGTTGTGCAATGTTGTATGGAGGTGGTACTTGATTAAAATAAGGTGGATCTTTCCCTGTCATCATTTATGCCTGCACCCTATAGGTATCTGAAGTTCTTTCCCTCATCAACTCCATCGTCCTACAATATTTATCATCATGGCGCACTGACTTGCAAAAATTACAGTATGAACTCTTGGGTACTATCTGGTAGTTCTACATCATGGGACAATGATATGGATCATGTCCATGCATCTTACAGATATTGCACCATGGTACTCCTATTGGCAAAGGGTTTGGTACTCATGTTTCCATGTATTGCGTGAAAGTTGGACATTCATTCTTATGGTGACCTTATGTCCTGCATGTGGTACACCAAAAAACTTCTCTTTTCTCTTTTCCCTTATTCTAGTTAATATGAAAAGTTAGATTCTCTAGATCCTCCTTCACCTCCTCTATTGTTGGGTATGTCCTCTGATATTGGTTCTCTTCTAGTTGTAAAGTTTCCTACAGAGCCTCTGCCTGAGTTTGGAACTTTTGTTGTCTCAAGGGGTATTTCAAATGTGGTAACAATGAGTTCACAAAGAGATGTCTATGTTGCATGCTAGTCATGACATACTTCATCTTACCTTTGAGACACTTAAACCTCTAAT
>ML818109.1:0-14944 GCA_009831015.1 Picea engelmannii
ACATCAATCATCAATCAATCAATCCTTTGACATCAATCAATCACTTGACATCAATCAATCAAACCATTGGCATAAATGACAACATGATCCAACAAGTTGTTGTGTTATTCTTGGTTGATGCACATATTTGAGAGTTGTCTTGGTGATTGATCTTGGTGAGTAGATATGATTTGGTTGATAAGATTGTTGAGACAGGTTGTTGTGATAGGTTGTTTGGATAGGTTGTTGTGACAGGTCATTTGTACAAGTTTGGTGCATGGTTGATGCACTTATTCATGGTACAGGTTGAGGTACATGTTGGTGCATGGTTGTTGCACTTGTTCATGGTACAGGTTGAGGTACAGGTTGGTGCATGGTTGATGCACTTGTTTATGGTATAGGTTGATTACAAGTTGTTTGGTACAGGTTAGTTCATGGTTTATGCACTTGTTTATGGTATAGGTTGATTACAAGTTGTTTATGGTATAGGTTTATGAATGATGTAGAATACTTGTATTGGTATATTATTAGAAGCACATATTGATCTTGGTCAGGATTATGAGTTGTTGTGTTATGCTTGGTTTATGCACATCTTTGAGAGTTGTATTGGTGATTGATCTTGGTGAGTAGATCTAATTTGGTTGATAATATTGACGAGACAGGTTGTTGTGATAGGTTATTTGGATAGGTTGTTGTGACAGGTCATTTGTATAGGTTTGGTGCATGGTTGATGCACTTATTCATGGTACATGTTGAGGTACAAGTTGGTGCATGGTTGATGCACTTGTTTACGGTATAGGTTGATTATAGGTTGTTTGGTATAGGTTAGTTCATGGTTGATGCATTTGTTTATGGTACAGGTTGATTATAGGTTGAGGTGCGGGTTGATGCATGGTTGTGTTGGTAGCCAAAGATTCATGTCAATTTTATCATTGTAAAATGTCGTCTTAATGGGATAAAAAAAATTGTAGTTGCCTCCTTCTCGTTGCAAAGATTTCTATCATATTTGGTTTTGAAAAGATTCATTTGATTAGCTTTGTGTATAATTTCATTTATTTTAATCTATCATTTCTCTTGTTCAATTTCATGAGTGTAAGCATGAAATTAGAACAAGCT
Organism: Picea engelmannii; assembly: GCA_009831015.1. Classification (NCBI taxonomy): domain Eukaryota; kingdom Viridiplantae; phylum Streptophyta; class Pinopsida; order Pinales; family Pinaceae; genus Picea; species Picea engelmannii. The sequence goes on from ML818109.1 coordinate 1,096, forward strand.
CTGGTTTGAGTAGCTTTGTTTATGAGTTCATTTATTTTAATCTACCGTTTCTCTTGTTCAATTTCATGACTGTAAGCATGAAATTAGAACAAGCTCTGGTTTGAGGGCATCATACAGTTTGTGGATTTTCCTTTTATAAATTGGATAAAACCTAAGGGCATCTAATATTCTCAAGAATCTTAAAAACTTGTCAACCTATCATATTATGGGTTAATCCCTTACCATCACGCATGAGTTATCCACCTTGGGGGTATGCCTTTGGAGTTTCATTCTTTGAATATTTTGATTTTCACGTTGCCATATCCATGAGCGCACATGAAACAAAACTTTGGTGTATTTTTGTAATTTGAATCCTATCCCTTGCAGTCATATCACAATCTCATCGTTCAGTAAAGGACTGACAGTCATACCTTCAAACATTAATCCTTTATCCTGCTAGAACAAGCATGCATTCATTTCTTTAGGTGGTAAGTTTTAATTTTGGGTTTGGCATTCATTTAACAAGGTGTTTTTCATTCTATGATTCCTCTGGCTTATCACCCACTCAACGTTCCAAATGGTCGCTATGGTGGCTTTCTAAAGATTTAGGTATCATATCTCCTCTGAATATGCAGAGCTCATACTCTATTTCATATGTTTTCGAACGCACCTCACCCTTTGTTGCTCATGTTGTTTTTGTGTGACCGAATTGATGGCATCTGTGGTGACGAGCTGAATGGCACATAATATCTCCTCTCACATGATGACGCCATGAAAGACCTTGTGGCTTATGGTTGGGATGGGTTCATAAAACGATTTGATGGTTTCAACCTCAAAGTGGCTCAAGACTTTTCCCAGACTTTCGATGGCGCCAGGGATAGAATTGGAGATTTATAGTTGGAAGTGATCGAGGGTTTGATTTCATAGGCTTCTAGATTTCCCCAAGAGGGAGTTCGCTAGTTTAAAAACCTCAATTTTTAAGGCATCCCATGGCACTTACTGATGGCATCCAAGAAATCATGTTACAGTGTAAAAGGTACACCTATTATTTTATTTAAACCACGATGGCATGGTTTGTTTCTAATACTTAAGAAGTTTGTTACCTGCGAGGGTAGATACAGTCTGGTATTCCTGTATCATGTCCATTTATTGATGATATTTCTAGGTTTTAATTTGAATATTCTATTTTATCTACTTATGAGCCTACAAAAAATAACCAAATTCTACCAAAGAAAAAAACCTAAATGCACAATCTAGTTTGTTCCATCATGGCCTAATCTGAATTCTGGTGATTTCTCATTTTTCTAAAGTTGGGGATAGTTGGAACAATTTCATGTATATAAATGGGTTCTCCCTACCTGAAAACGTGATAGACCCGCCTCTACATTTCAATGAATCCTCAAGTCCTTGTCGATCAAACCTCTCTTTGGAAAACCTACATGTTGATCTGCAAGAAAGCCCTGTGTCTATAGCTAAAACCATTGTTGTTCTCCATAAGCCATCCAAAATAAATAAAATGAGATGGTAGTTTCTTCCCAGGAAATAGTTAGAAGAGGTTTTGGATGATCTAAAAGATATAATCTTTAATTTTCCTAATCCTGAGAAAATTCAAGTTGATTTAAATGAAATTCATATCAAGAAACATGTTAGGTGAAAGAAAAAGAGAAGTCCAGACATCAATTTTAAAAATAAAATACATGTTCGAATCATATCCAGAACACTGACAAATCAACAACGTGATCATGAGAAACAAATCCCTGTGATTGAGGTTGATGATCGAATTTCTGAGGATGATATCGATGATCAAATTTCTGAGGATGATATCGATGACCGGATCCATGGGGACGATATCGATGTCGATACACCATAGTTCGATTTCGTATCGAATCTTCCCCCATTCTTAAAGAAACAAGAGGGTTTTTCAGGCATTCAACATGATCTAAAACAAATCATGGAATGGGTTAAATTACCCTCTACGGAGCAGACTCGACCTTTCCCTAGCATAGAACCAGTGCATTACAAAAATTGTTTCGATTAGATTGAAAGGTATTATCGGGATGTCCCTTATCTATAGGCACAATTGAACCAAATGGTCACCCAGAATTCAATTCTTTACAGGGAGAAGGACGAGCTGAGAGCTTGTGTCCGATCAAACGCACAAAGGGCTAACAAGCGCATTAAGCGATTTGGGAGAGTAATCATTAAAAATTCGACAAACTTCAATACCATTATAAATTCAGACCTGTCTGATGCCTCTCTGTCAAATTTCTAAATTGGTAAATAGTTTGTTTGTTTTTTACGATTTGATTATGTTTGGATAAACAATAGTTAGATTTATTTTGATTTTATTTTGATTATTTTAGACTAGCTATAGAATCGAAAGATTATGTAGCCAGTCTATTTAAATTATTTGTTTTGATTTTTATCTAATTTTGATTTCGTTTTATTATTTCAGGTAAACAACAGATGGATATGCTATGCTTAAGGAAAGAAGCTATGGGTTGAGAATTTAGTGGGCTGGTAATTTCCTATTTTGAAAAACGATGCTTATTAATGTAAATATCTTTTATTAAAAGACTCCAACATGGTTATCTTTTTGTTACTTTATTTTAGTAAAAAAAATGTTTTAAAAGATCTTCCTCTATCTTGCATGATATGAGGTAATAGATCAAAAACATGTTTAAATAGTTATGTTGCCTGGTTAGAAGGGCAATTCTCCCTGGGCCATATGATGAACATATTTTGTTAAAATTATATGAGAAAGTAGTTTACTCTTTGGCTTTCGACCTGTGTAGACTGTGCAGTGTTTTCTCATTGTTTTCTCATGTAATTTCTTGATATGAAATGTTATCTATGTCGAATTAGGTTTAGTATTTTCTCTACATAATATTTTATATCATGCTTTTCTTTATGTTGTTCATTATCTTTTGGTTTATTTTATATTTGTGATTGATCATCTATTTAAGTATTTTGAGTTTATGTCTGATGCTAGATAGTTGGTAATACCATTACAAAGAATTGGAATTTATTTCATTATCATTTATTGGGCATTTCAAGGTCACGTGATATATAATTATTTATCTTTCTCTCGTCATGAACTCGCTCCAGTATATGAAACACTTCTTTGAATTTATTCAAGTATTATGCTTTCTTTTGTTATAGGTTTTCACTTGACACAGGACAAGGAGAGCTCACACAAGTGCAGAGAGATAAATTTAGTTTATTATTGTTGATCACCTAGAGGTTAGTCAGTGTATTATTTATTTAATTTGTTTATATGTGAATGAATAGTGATTGCATCATTTAGATGTTAATTATCTTTGTATTTTTTCATCATATCATTTACAGTCATATTCATTTTTTGTTTACTAGTTTGATATTTATAGCATTAGAATAAGTTGTGTTTACACTCAATCTTGTTAAGAAACATTATCTTAAACAATCACTTTCACAAGGCTTTGCTCAAACCTTGTAAATTGTATATAAGCATTGTACATTAACACTCATAGTTAAAAGAATTTGTAATTAAATTTTTTATTGTTAGAATTGATATCTTTAGTTAGTCTGCATCTTTTAGTTGTTTTAGAATTTTAGTTGGCTAATGGAGCCATAAAACCTGTCAGGATAGATTATACCAAATGACTTGGGTTAAATAGACAACCTCAGACTGGATCTATCCTTCCCATTGAAGGTGTGTCACAAATGCTCGTCAACAAATGGCGCTAGAAGGAGAGCCTAGAATTCATTGATGGCACGTGGAGGTCGTAAGACTCCCCCAAATAATTGTTCTTATGTCATGACACGTAGTCTCTCAGAAACTAACATTACACTTGACCATGTTACTACCTCAAACACTACTCCTGACACTCCCATCGATCCAGTTACACCAGTTCCTCAAGGGATTCACGTCCATGAAATTGTTCGCCAGTCGATCATAAGAATTCCTAGTGCTTTATCCTGAATCAAACAACATGGTAGACAACATAATCAACCCCTTGCTTTCACAGATATTCAAGAACAACCTCAAGACACTGGTCTTCCTAAAAACCTATTAGGCGGTAATATCATCGATCCCACTGAAGCACTTATCCTTGGTGTTGGAGGATCTAGTATCCAACCATCCCCACCTATTTCTTCTCCACCCTCTTCAAGAGAGGAATCCTCAGACGAAGGCAATTCTTCATCTGAACCATCTCAACCTTCAAATCCACCAACTCCCATGGAAATGAAAAATAATCCCACCATTCCTTGGCTCGATCAAGATGTCGTGACAGTACCTGGACCCCAACACCCATTGCCCAAATATCTGGAGAAATGGCTGCCAAAATTTGATCTAGATTCGAAGAAATCAGTTGAGGATCACATAAAAAAAATTATGTTAGCTGCTAGAATACAGAGTTTCGAACAAGAATATGTCGTGTGTCGATTATTCCCTTACACTTTTGAGGGGAATGCCTCAACCTGGTATTTTGCGCAACAACCTCAAACCATCGTCTCTTGGGACAAGTTTGAAACCTGTTTTCTAGAAAACATTGGAGATGATAAATATCTAGAAGTCTTGGTAATGGAACTCTCTAGTTTTAAAATGAACCCTAAGTAAAAAGTTAAGGACTTCAACCAAAGATTCTTAACTTTAAAAAACAAAATCCCTGTAGATTCGATGCCTGCATAAAACCTGACCATTGCATATTATACTAAGGCCCTGCATAACAACATAGCCATATGGGTTAAAAGGTCCAAAAATAACACATTATTGGAATCATTTGAGGAGGAAATCCTAATTGAGAAAGACATTCTAAGCTTAAAACACAGTCTAAGTAGTGAGGCTGAAACAAATTCATTCTCTAAAAAGAAAATAGAAATTCTCACGAGACCTCCTCAAACTAAAAATCAACAAGAGACATTAGACTTGGAAAGTTTGCAGAAATCTTTCCAAAAATTATCCAATCGCATCGAACACTTGAAAATATCCGCTGAGGAGGCATCTACAAGTAAAGTAGGTTTTAGAACACCTTTCAGGAAACCTTTTCCTCCAAACCGTCTGAACCAGACCATAGAAGCTCTAAACTTTGAAGGTCTACAATATGCTTTGTAAACGATATTGGAAGCACATGATAACTCTATTTCTGCTCCCCTTGAAAATCATGACGATACAGGTGAGGAAGAAACACCTGATGAGGAGGACTCATCTCCTCCGGTTTTCGGGCATTTGTTGGACAACATCTTTCAAGCAAACTTTGAAAATGTCCATCTCTATAAAACTCGAAGTAAAACATAAAACAATCCTTCACCCGAAACAAGTAGAAATGTGGTTTCAAAACAACCAAAGAAAACTGAAACAAGACAAAACTTTGTTTCCCCAGTTTTAGAATATGATTTGGTTGAAGATCTTAAAAAACTAAGGGCGAATATATCAGTTTTTGAATTACTTAAATTTCCTCTTATCCTACAGAAAATGCTCCAATGTATTTCTGAAAATAATAAAAAGAATGATTCTATCATCAAGAAATTAGCAGAAAAAAATAAAAATAAATATGTCCCCAGTAAAAATTCATCTGAAAATCAAGATAAAAGGGACATATCAGAAAAAACTGTAGGAAACTTAGATAAAATTGTTTCAGGTACAGCCATAAAAAATCAGCAGAATTCTGTTGTCTCTTCATGAACAAATGTGCCTCCTTTTTTATTAACTTTCAAAATTTTCAATAGGAATGTACATAATTGTATGGTTGATTTTGGCACCTTGTCAAATGTGATGCCTTTATCTGTGTGTCAGAAAATTAAGATTGAAGTAAAACCTTCTGATTTAAAGATCATTCAGTTAGATCAAACTAATGTCAAATTCATTGGTGAACTTTAAAATGTGTTGATAATGTTATCATCCAATCCAAAGGTTCACCAAGTGATTGATATTATTGTTGTTGACATTCCTGAAGTATATGGTTTATTTTTTAGTAGATATTGGTAAAGAAAAGTTACACGTCTATTTTTCTACAGTATGGTCTCATTTGTGGCTGCCAGAAAATGGACAGCCTAACAAAATCAGAATAAATAGAGAAAGTTACCTCAAGTATGATGTGACAGATTTAAACGGTCCAAATGAGCCTTTTACTACTGCTGTAAATTCGACTGAGACATAGGGAATGAATATGTTTTTTGGTAATTTCATGAATGAAATTTCCTCTATCATCAATCCAAAACAACAATCTGAAATATCAGCCTATACTCAGACGACAACTTTGTTATGTACATCGAACATTGTTGATGATGAACAAATCTGGTCCTTATGTTTTGATGGATCCAAATCCCGGGAAGGGATAGGTGTTGGTTTTGTACTAATAAATAATTTGTTTCCTGTCGATTGGAATTTGAATGTACTAATAATGCAACAAAATACAAATCACTTTTGCAAGGACTAAGGAAGGCACTGGATATGGACATGCAAAAATTGGTAGTATTCAATGACTCTGAAATCATAGTCAAGCAGGTAAGAAATACAATACATTGCTTATCGTCGCATTTAAAAAACTATCAAACCGAGGTATGGAGTTAAATACATAAATTTCTCTCTTTCAATATAAATTCCATTCCTAGGTCGAGTAATTCAAAAGATGATTTATTAGCTAATGTTGCCTCTAAATTGTTGTCTGCTAAGGGTCTTTCTCCTAATGCATTCTCAGTTGAATTTTTATTTATCCCATCGATTCTTGACGACATCACAAATTGGTGAGTATTTGATGATGATCAACAGATCATCAACTTTTTTCATATTGAAGACACCTTCTAGGATGCAATAATTGATGAAATCACTCATAACGAAGACCTATGAGATTTCATGGTAATATCTGATCCTCGGTCTGTAGAATTATCATCTGAGATGGTAAAATCTATCCCCAAATTTGTTGTTAGATTAGAAATTTTTTATGATCTACATGACAAGTTTAGAGGGGTAGTCAACTGCAAAACAAATAGTTCCTCATTACTATATGAAACTGTAAATTTAGGAACATGAGATAATCCTCAAAATATCAATCTAGAAAAAGGGTGTTATGAACAAGAAAAGTCCTCTTTTATAAAATTGTTCAAAGACTTCAAAGATGTGTTTTCTTGGACATACGATGATCTAATTTTTTTTTATCCAAACATAATATAGCATGTAATTCCTATGAAGCCCCAAACTAACCTTTTCAACAAAAATTGAGAAAAATGCATCCTAAATTTGAACCTACCGTAAAAAAGGAACTAAATAAATTAATCACTGCCAATATAATTTTTCTAGTTTGGCATACTCAATGGGTATCCATCCTAGTCCCAGTGAGGAAGAAAAATGGGGAAATTCAACTTTGTGTCGACTTTCGCAATTTAAATCGAGCCTCTGATAAAGACAATTACCTCGTTCCTCCAATAGAACAAATTCCACAACAAGTTTCTAAATCTGAAAGACTAAATTTATTAGATGGTTTCTTAGGATATAACGAGGTCCTTATGACTCCATCAGATCAACTGAAAATCAATTTTTGTACCCCATGGAGCACCTACACCTACAGAAAAATGTATTTTGGATTAATAAATGTCGGGGCCACATTCCAGAGGGAAATGTACATTGCTTTCCATGGTCTTATTAATCAGTCAGTTGTGGTCTACCTAGATGATGCCACTATATTTTTCAAGAACAATAAATATCACCTGTCACATCTTAGGGTTGTGTTAGAACGATGTCGCAAGTCGACATTTCACTCAATCCTAAAAAAATAGTCTTTGCAGTAGAACAAGGGAAATTTCTTTTCTTTATAGTCTCTAAATATGGAATGATAATTGATCCCGAAAGAACCCAAGCCATCACCAACCTTCCCCCACCTTCTTCCAAAAAGGTCATGCAATCCTTTTTGGGTAAAATTAATTTTGTCTGATGATTTGTTCCGAGTTTTTATGAAATGGTTAGACCTCTACAAAATCTGATAAAAAAGGATGTCCTATACAAATGGGGATAACAAGAGAATCAAGATTTCAATTCCATTAGAAAATCTATAATCGAAGCACCTTCCTTGATGAGTCATGATTTTTCCCAGGATTTTACATTATATACTTTTGCATCTGACATATATTATGTTGGTGTGCTCACAAAGAAAAATGTTGAAAACAACGAGATACCTATTTCATTTACGAGCTCTACCTTTAAAGGAGCATAACTAAATTACCCTACGGTAGATTAGTAGGAATACGCTATTTTCAAAATAGTTAAACATTCCAGGTCTTACCTATTAAAATCCAAGAAAAAAATTGTTGTTCCTGCTGTAAGAAATCTGTTAGTGTAGAAAGAGCTGGGAGAGAAAAGGGAAAATTGGATGACATCACTTCAAGAATATGATCTCAAAATAGTACCTATGAAAATTTTTAGAGGTCAAGGCCTTTCTAAATTGGTAGTTGATTCAGTTGAAAAGTCAGAAAATAAAATAAATACATCCACTGCAAATCAACATAACGAATCACAAATTTGTTGTACACAAACTGTGCCCAATTCATGGTATGATAATATTATATTTTATTTGTTGCATGGAACTTCTCCTTGTAACCTTGATCCAAAAAACAGAAGAGCACTAGGTCTTAAATCTTCATCTTTCCAATTAATTAATGATATATTATTTCGAAAGAATTTTGACTGTGTTTTTTTGCGTTGCTTAGAAAAGGAGGAATCCGAAAGGGTGTTGGCTGAACTTCATTCCGGCGATGCCAGGGGTCATTTTGTTGGAGATACCACTGCCCATAAAGTACTAAGGGTTGGATACTATTGTCCTACCTTGTTTAAGGATGCTCACACTTTGTCCCGCAAATGTATAATCTATCAAAAGGTTGTAGGAAGGGTGAAAAAAGATGCTTTTCCTTTGCATCCTGTCACGATAGACACACCTTTTCAGCAGTGGGGCCTAGATATTATAGGACTAATTAATATCCCTTCCTAACAGTAGCACAAGTACATTCTCACGACAATAGACTATTTTATGAGATGGTCTGAAGCCTTACCATTAAAGGTAGTCAATACGAATAAGGTAGTTTCATTTCTAAACTCTCATATTATCACTCGATTCAGAATTCCTGAATGTTTGGTTTTTGGCAATGCTTCTTATTTTTATTCCCTGGATATGAATTTCTTTTCTTTAGAAAAAGGGATTAAACTAAAATACCTTTCCATCTACTACCCTCAAGGGAACGGTTTGGCCGAATCAACAAATACGAATTTGATCAAGATAATAAAGAGAACAGTGTCAAAAAACCACAAAAATTGGCACAGTGTGTTGTACAAGGCACTTTGGGCTAATAGAGTCACTCCAAAGGCTTCCATTGGTAATTCTCCTTTCTTCCTCGTTTACAGAAGAGAATCCATCCTTCATCCACATGTCTTGCTTCCTTCTCTGCAATTATCGCAGATTGTTCAAGAATAAGAATGTCCTCCTCTAGAAAATCGGATAAATGCTTTATTAAAATTGGAAGAAGTAAGAACACAAGAAAAATGGAAATTGGATCAGCATCAACGAATTGTAAAGAGCTAGTTCGATACACGTTCATCTTTTTAAAGAAATTTTAATGTAGGGGATTTGGTCCTCAAATGGGACAAAGCACACGAGAATAAAGGAGAACATACCAAGTTTCAAAACCTATGGTTGGGGCCTTTTGTCATTTCTAAAAAATTAGGTCATAGTTCCTTTCGTTTTCACAACTTAGAGGGACATCCAGACACTTTTTCAGTGAATGGTCAGTCTCTCAAGAAATACTTCACCTGATAAAATCAGAATTACCCCTTTTGTAAATATTTTTACCTTGCGTGTTCTTTTGTTTTATTTTTGTTTTATTTTTTTATTTTTTTCCCTAATGATTATTTTTGAATCATCATTAATTATTGAAGGGAATTGGATCTTTCATTAGAAGCAGTTGATAACAGTTCAAATCATCTACATGTTAAGTTCTAAACTCATATCAGTTACGGTGAGTCTTTGTCCAGTCATTGTTCCCGATTTTCATTGAAATCTGAGGGAAACACGATTATCTTTAAAACTATTCTCATGTCGTCCCTATTTTAATGAGAACAACTCATAGCGCTTCCTCATTTCAGAGATGATTTCTTGACTGAAATCTAAATGTCCAAATTATGACGAAAGTTATCAGTTCTCAAAGAACAGAAAAATGATCAATCATATCATTGCCTGGCTGTGAAATCTTCAGTATCACCCCACTCTTTGGTTATCATGAAGTTTCTGAAAATTCTTATAAACAATTTTAGAGAGTTGAAAGCAGTGTAATGTGTGGGAATTTTGTGTAAACCCGTCGGATGTTGAATAGGTCTGTTGGCAGCGGGTAAATGCACACATGATACCAAGACAAATTCATCAGGGTATTGAACAGGCCTGCTGGTAGTGAAGCAATGTCGGGTTCGAATATCCTCAGGTACGTTTTTAAATTAATCAGAGGTCAGTATAATTTTTATCATCAATGGACGACTTTTGGATAGGATCGAAGTACTAGAGAGGGTTAAATGACATCCCTGCCGAGGCTATAAATTCTTGTTGGCAGCAGTGGCCCTGTCAACGGTATTGGAGTTACTTATATAAATATCATTACCCCTGTGATCAAAAAGAGATCTTGGATTACAGTTTTTGGACAGAACTTTATCCAATAATATGACTGTGTTATTTTTATGAGTTGATGTCAAAATGATTGATCTGTATTTTAATTGTTTCTAATAATTATTTGAGTTATATGTTCCCCGATTTAAAGTTTTGATGATGCAGAGATAACTACTTTGCCCAATGTGTCACCATTGTTGGTAGCCAAATATTCATGTCAATTTTATCATTGTAAAATGTTGTCTTAATGGGATAAAAAAAATTGTAGTTGCCTCCTTCTTTTTGAAAATATTTCTATCATCTTTGGTTTTGAAAAGATTCGTTTGATTAGTTGTGTTGGCACAGGGGTAGACTCAGGGTTCAACGATTCGACAGTGCACCAACAAAAAACTAAATACCAGCCCTTTCGGAAACACCTGTGAAGCAGATGAAGTCTCACCCGAGGTAGAGGTAGGGGGGGTTGCAGGACTCAAGTGTCTACAACCTAGCTGGGACATAGATCTGTGATCACAATATTCTAGTAAAGCACTTAGAAGTTACCATTCATTAGTATTCAACCGTTGATTACTTCACAGATAAAAACCCTAATTACATAGCAACGTAGTATTCAACCAGATTTACACATCTAAGCACTTATCATAAGGAATCAGATTAGATCTAACATCTTATTCAAATCAGTAAGCACTAAGATATCATATCATATCCATCTAAGAATACATTATTGCACTAAGCATAAATCACATGAAAAAAACAACCATAATTCATAGAGAAATCATAACATAGGATATACGTGGTTCACCCCAGTGTGGGGCTACGTCCACCAACTCTTCTCTTCTTTATTATCTTTTGTCTAGCTTCGTATAGGAAAATAACATCAAAATCCTACTCTGTAGAGGATAGGAGATCTGTGCGCACCTCGTCAGATCCTCCTTCTTGAGTTAGGTCACAACAAAAAGAGTTATTATAGTCTGCACATAAGCTTCTTATAATCACTTGCACTTAGCTTCTGCAAGTGTTCAACACTGCATGCACGGAGCATTCATACTATTTGCATTGGCCTCTTCCTACTTCGCCTAGATATCTATTTATAGATTACAAAAATGGCCTAAACATGGGTAAACCCATGGGCCTACATCCCCATACCAGTTACATAATCCCAAAACCCAAAAGTTCCCTAAAAAGGGGTCAAGATCCCGCGATCTCTGCTTCAACTTGTGCTCTGTCTTTGACCAGCCTGTCGAAGTCCCAAAAATAGGTAAAACTTGACCAAAAATCTCCAAAACTTGGTCAAGGGCCAACAAGATGTGTGTATGAGTTCATTTATTTTAATCTATCATTTCTCTTGTTCAATTTCATGACTGTAAGCATGAAATTAGAACAATCTCTAGTTTGAGGGCATCATATAGTTTGTGGATGATCAGGGGATCAAATTTTGCTCAAATTTCAAAGTGCTCGGAATGCGACGAAAACAGTGCCATTGCGTCCGTCTCGTCTTCCTGATAATGGCGGTATATTTACTTTGTCAAATGGACGCCGTATGGAGAAGATATCGCGATCTGTTCGTCAAGACAAACATGCAAAAATTTTGATTCTGACTGTACAGTCCGTACAGTCCGTACGGTCTGACGTGGCAAGACCGTACAGACCGTACGACCGTACAGTGGTGACGTGGCAGGTTTTTTTTGGTTGATGACCATCGAATCTGAGAGTGACACGTGTCCTGTAGCTGGAAAATGGTGTGAGGACACGTGTCCCAACCCGAGGGCGCCACGTGTCGCTCATTATTTGGTTATTAGTTTCATATGTAAAATCTATTGGAGGCCACAGGGTTCGACCCCCAGACCTCCCCCCAGCATAGCGCCTTCGCATGACTAGCTTGACCAATAGACCACAAGTTATTACTTGATAACCATGTGGGTTTAAATGTATTTAAAGTTGCATGTTTGTATATTGGGCGGGGGGTCGGGCCGGGGCTTAGCCCCAGCCCGTGGTCGTTTGCATATTTATATATGACCATATGCGCGCGGGTGTTTACATATGTGGTTTCGGTTTAATATATATAACATAACATTATAACCGTTGGTGGGTTATACCATATAACCACGGTTTTTCATATGACCAGAGCACTGGGGGGTTGGTTACACCCGTTGCAACCGTATAACCACTTATTTGCCAAGCGCGCGGTCATATGTGCCATACGCCCAGGTGCCGAGGCGGTTAGGGGTTGGTGCACCCTTAACCATTATACGGTTTGTACCGTTGGCGAGGTTGCGCCCGGTACCGGTTTTATATGCTTTAAAATGCGTGTGAGCCACGTTCATTCAAGAAAGGGTGCATTTTGTAGATTCGGAGACAACAAGCTTGAAGAGGGGGACTTCCAGGAGGCCTAACTTCTTCATTTTTCGACCGATTGAGGTGCCGAAAGAGCCCAGACAGGGGTTTTGGGACGTTTTGAAGCCATTGGAGCAGTCGGTTTGTCAGTTTGAGCATTGTAAGACATTTTTTTGAGCACTTTTGAGCAATTAATAATAATGATCCATTGGAAGCTGGACCAGCAGATGTAGCCCAAGAGAGGGGTGAACTCCTTTATCAGTTGTTGTGCTTATGTGTTTATGTTCAATGATTATGATGTTGTCTATGTATAATTTTCATAAGTAATCCTTAAATTTATGTGTTGCAAACTAATCCTTTTGCTTTAAACACATAACATTCACTTGCAATAATTTTCAAGTTTTTCAAGTCTTCTTCATTTTTAGATCAAGTTGGTATCAGAGCACTAGTTTTTGAAGACTTGATTGTTTGCAAGTTTTGTTTTTGATGCTCACAAGGTTGAAACTTACAAGAGGAGAAGGTCAACTTGTGGAGCCAAGTTCTCATCCGACAAGGAGGAAGCAGATTCATTCACCGCAAGTTTTAGAGAGAAATTCACCAAGCATGACTCGTGCAGAAAGTCATGAACGTGTTCCTGCCGAAGAAGAAGATCTCAGACAGACTGTCATGGAGTTGAGAGATATGATGAAGATCTTGATGGAACGGAACATAATGTCACAGGGTGAAGGCTCCAACCCTTCAATGCATAAGGGAGGAGGTGGTGACAAAACTCCAGGCGGAAATGGAGGGAATGGTGCTTCTCCACCACCCTCTCCTCCTCCATCTTCTTCTTCTTCTTCTTCTTCTACCAGTTCGAAACATCTTCCAAATTCTCCAAAGGGGCATGGTAAAACTCCTTCGCAAATTCCTTCATTAAAGCT
>ML818109.1:17355-31407 GCA_009831015.1 Picea engelmannii
GCATGACTAGCCCGACCAATAGACCATGAGTTATTACTTGATAAGTATGTGGGTTTAAATGTATTTAAAATTGCATGTTTGTATATTGGGCGGGGGGTCGGGCCGGGGCTTAGCCCCGGCCCGTGGTCATTTGCATATTTATATATGACCATATGCGCGCGGGTGTTTACATATGTGGTTTCGGTTTAATATATATAACATAACATTATAACCGTTGGCGGGTTACACCATATAACCACGGTTTTTCATATGACCAGAGCGCGGGGGGGTTGGTTACACCCGTTGCAACCGTATAACCACTTATTTTCCAAGCGCACGGTCATATGCGCCATACGCCCAGGTGCCGAGGCGGTTAGGGGCTGGCGCGCCCTTAACCGTTCTACGGTTTGCACCGTTGGCGCGATTGCGCCCGGTGCCGGGTTTATACGCTTTAAAATGTGTGTGAGCCAGGTTCATTCAAGAAAGGGTGCGTTTTGTAGATTCAGAGACAGCAAGCTTGAAGAGGGGGACTTCCAGGAGGTCTAACTTCTTTGTTTTTCGACGGATTGAGGTGCCGAAAGAGCCCAAACAAGGGTTTTGGGACGTTCTGAAGCCATTGGAGCAATCGGTTTGTCAGTTTGAGCATTGTAAGACATGTTTTGAGCACTTTTGAGCAATTAATAATAACGATCCATTGGAAGCTGGACCAGGAGATGTAGCCCAAGAGAGGGGTGAACTCCTTTATCAATTGCTGTGCTTATGTGTTTATGTTCAATGATTATGCTACTGTCTATGTATAATTTGCATAAGTAATCCTTAAATTTATGTGTTGCAAACTGATCCTTTTGATTTAAACACATAACATTCACTTGCAATAATTTTCAAGTTTTTCAAGTCTTCTTTATTTTTAGATCAGTGGATTTTCCTTTTATAAATTGGATAACACCTGAGGGAATCTAATATTCTCAAGAACCTTAAAAACTTGTCAACCTATCATATTATGGGTTAATATCTTACCATAGCGCATGAGTTATCCACCTTCGGTGTATGCCCTAGGCATTTTATTCTTTGAATATTTTGATTATCACATTGCCATATCCATGAGCGTGCATCAAACAAAACTTTGGTGTATTTTTGTAATTTGAATCCTATCCCTTGTAGTCATATCACAATATCGTTATCTGGTACAGGACTGACAGTCATACCTTCAAATATTAATCCTTTGTCTTGTTATCACAAGATTGCATTCATTGCTTTAGGTGGTAATTTTTCATTTTGGGTTTGGCATTCATTTGACAAGGTGGTTTTCATTCTGTGCATCATCTGGTTTAGCACCCACTCAACGTTTCAAATGTTCACTATGGTGGATTTCTAAAACTTTAAGTATCAGATATCCTGCGAATACGCAGAGCTCATCCTCTATTTTGTGTGTTTTTTAATGCACCCCACCCTTTTCTACTCATTTTGTTTTTGTGTGACCGAATTGATGGCGCCTATGGTGAGAACTGATTCAAATGTCACATAGGCTCTCCTCTCACATGATGACATCGTGGAAGACCTCTTGGCTTATGGCTAGGATGGGTTCATAAAACAATTTGAGGGTTTCAACCTCAAAGTGGCTCAAGCCTTTGCCCATAATTTCGATGGCGCCAGGGATAAAATTGGAGATTTATAGTTGGAAGTGACCGAGGGTTCGATTGTAGAGGCTACTAGATTACCCCAAGAGGGAACTCGCTGGTTTAAAAAACTCAAGTTCAAAGGCATCCCATGGTACTTACTGATGGCTTCCAATAAACCACGTTACAGTGTAAAAGGTACACCTATTGTTTTATTTAAACTACGATGGCATGGTTTGTTGTTAATAATTAAGAATTTTGTTACCTGTGAGGGTAGATATGGTTTGGTCTTCATGTATCATGTCCGTTTATTGATGAAATTTCTAGTTTTTAATTTGAATATGTTATTTTATCTACTTACGATCCTACAAAAAATGCCTAAATTCTACCAAAGACAAAAACCTAAATGTGCAATCTAGTTTGTTCCATCACAACTTGATTTGAATTCTGGTGATTTCGCATTTGTATAAAGTTTGGGATAGTTGGAACAATTTCGTGTATAGAAATGGCTTCTCCCTACCTGAAAACGTGATAGACCCGCCTCTCTATTTCAATGAATCCTCTAGTCCTTATCGATCAAATCCCTCTTTGGAAAACCTACATGTCGATCTGCAAGAAAGACCCATGTCTATAGCTAAAACCCTTGTTTTTCTCCAGAAGCCATCCAAAAGCAATATATGGAGATGCGATTTTGTTCCCAGTAAATATTTAGAAGAGGTTTTGGATGATCTAAAGGATAAAATCCTTACCGTTCCTAATCCCGAGCCAATTCAGGTTGATTTAAATGAACTTGATATAAAGAAATAGGTTAGGCAAAAGAAGCAAAGAATTCCAGACATCAATTTTAAAAATAAAAGGCCTGGTCAAATCATATCCAGAACACTAAGAAATCGACAGTGTGATCATGAGAAACCAATCCATGTGATTGAGGTCAATGATAAATTTTTTGAGGATGATATAGATGATAGAATTTATGAGGATGATATTGATGACCAGATCTCGAGGGACGATATCGATGTCGATACACCACAGTTCGATTTCGTATCAAATTTTCCTCCATTCTTAAAGAAACATGAGGGGTTTTCAGGAATTCAATATGATCTGAACTAAATCATGGAACAAGTTAAATTAACCTCTACAGAGAAGACTCGACCTTTACCTAGAATAGAATCGGTGCATTGCAAAAAATGTTTTGATTGGATTGAAAGGTATTATCGGGATGTCCCTTATCTAGAGGCCCAATTAAACCAAATGGTCACCTAGAATTCAGTTCTTGAGAGGGAGAATGATGAGCTGAGAGCTTGCACCCGATCGAAGACACACATGGCTAACAAGAGCATTAAGCGATCTAGGAGTGTGGTCATTAAAAATTCGGCAAACTTCAATACCATTATATATTCAGACCTGCCTGATGCCTCTCTGTCAAATTTATGAATTGGTAAATAGTTTGTTTGTTTTTTACGATTTGATTATGTTTGGATAAACAACAGTTAGATTTATTTTGATTTTATTTTGATTATTTTAGACTAGCTACAGAATCGAAAGATTCTATATCCAATCTGTTTAAATTATTTGTTTTGATTTTTATCTAATTTTGATTTCATTTTATTATTTCAGGTAAACAACAGATGGATATGCTATGATTAAGGAAAGAAGTTATGGGTTGATCATTTAGTGGGCTAGTGATTTCCTATTTTGAAAAACAATTTTTATTAATGTAAATATTTTTTATTAAAAGACTCCAACATGGTTATCTTTTTGTTACTTTATTTTAGTAAAAAACTTATTTTAAGAGATCTGCCTCTATATTGCATGATAGGAGGTAATAGATCAGAAACATGTTTAAATAGTTATGTTTCCTAGTTAGAAGGGGAATTCTCCTTGGACCATATGATGAACATATTTTGTTGAAATTATAAGAGAAATAAGTTTACACTTTGGCTTTCGACCTGTGTACATTGTGCAGTGTTTTCTCATGTAATTTATTGATATGAAATGTTATATGTGTTGAATTAGCTTTAGTCTTTTCTCCACATAATATTTTATATCATGCTTTTCTTTCTTTTCTTCATTATATTTTGGTTTAGTTTATATCTGTGATTGATCATCTATTTAAGTATTTTGAGTTTACGTCTGATGCTAAATAGTTGGTAATACCATTATCGAGAATTGTAATTTCTTTCATTCTTAGTTATTGAGCGTTTCAAGGTCACATAATATATAATTATTTATCTTTCTATCCCCATGAACTCGCTCCAATATATGAAACACTTCTTTGAATTTCTTCAAGAAGTATTATGCTTGCTTCTCTCATAGGTTTTCACTTGACATAGGACAACATGAGCTCACATAAGTGCAGAGAGATAAATTTAGTTTATTACTATTGATCATTTAGAGGTTAGTCAATGTATTATTTATTTAATTTGTTTATATGTGAATGAATAATGATTTCATCATTTAGATGTTAATTAGATTTGTCTGTTTTTGTCATATCATTTACAGTCATATCCATTCAATGTTTACTAGTCTGATATTTAGAACATTAGAATAAATTGTGTTTAAACTCAATCTTCTTAAGAAACATTATCTTAAACAATCACTTTCACAAGGCTTTTCTCAAACATTGTAAACTATATATAATCATTGTACATTAACAATCATAGTTAAAATCATTTGTAATTAAATTGTTTATTGTCAGAATTGATATCTTTAGTTAGTCTACATCTTTTAGTCGTTTTAGAATCTTAGTTGGCTAACAGAGCCATAAAACCCATCTGGATAGATTATACCAAATGGATTGGGTTAAATAGATAACCCCAAACTAGATCTATCCTTCCCGTTGATATTGTGTCACAAACACCCATCAACAGGTTGATGCATGTTTCAGGTTATTAGTATAGGTTTCTTAGTGTAGGTTGATTGGTACAGGTTTACAGCAGTATATCTCATAGTGATAGTGTGACATTGGTTCCATCATTCTACTTATACGTCAGGGCAGTTGGATGGGGAAAGGACATGTGGTTTTCGCCACCTTCCATTTGTAGCCGAAGAACATAGGGGATTGTATCCTCCTTCTTGTTGTAACCAGAGAATTGGGGAGTTGGATATTCACTCGGGTTGTAGCCTGAGAAAATAGGGGGTTGGAGCCTCCTTTTAGTTGCAGTTGGAAAACAAAGGAAGTTGGTGCTTCCAATGAACGTAATTCTTAAAGACATATAAGAAAAATAATTGTGTGGTTTCCTCCCACTTTGGGTTTCCACGTAAAAACACTGGTGTACTGTGTATGTGTATGATTGCTCATTTGTTCATTGTTTATTTACTAAGAAACTATTGGATGATAATGCTACATTGATTTAACACTTTCATTTATGGTTAAAAAGGATTAAATTTCTCTATTATTGATTCACCCCCCCTCTCAGTAATCCAACAATTGGAATCAGAGCAAGGTTCCTTCAAGAAACAGTTTAACCACTGGAAGGAGATCATGGATTATTCTAAGAATGAAGTACCATTGTTTAATTGTCAAAATGGTTTAAAGTATGAGCTATGGAGTGGACGGACGAAAGAATTTTTACAGGCACAGGGGTATTATATTTGGCTATCAGTTGTTATAGGATATGATAGTTCAAAAAGGGAAAAGAATGCAACCAAGAAGGAATTGAAGAAGAATAACCAAATAGTGTTGACGATTAAAATTGCAATGAGGAATTTTGCCCACAAAGTATTGCTAAAGCCATATTATTTAAACTATGCTAATAATATAATACTAGTAGGTGGGACCCCCTTGTAGATTGGAGGATCGAAGATAGTCATATCACACATTTTTTGTTGATAATTCAATGCTTCTTACATGGTCCTATATGGTTGAAAGTGCATTCATGGTTTCACTTTGGATATAGTAACAAGTGGATGATGTATTTTATGGGATGTTATGTTATTTAAAGCTTTATTTTTATGTTATGATTGGCATATAATTACAGTTGCTATGTTTAATTATGTCACCATGATTTATTACCTGGCTACACATACAAAATAAATATGTTAGTAATGACATAACCAAAGAAAAGAGAAGAAACTTATAGGAACAATCCTAAAAGAAAAGGCCTATGTTTAAGCTATGTTAAAGATTATGTGCAAATGGAAATATAAAACATGTTAGTGTTAGTCCTAACTATTATATGGTTGTGTTGGCAACCAATTAGAATTTTTATCCTATCCTTATAAGATGCCTACACCATTGTTTTGCAACCCTTGATTTTCATCACAATCTTTGAATAAAACGACACTATTATTTGGTGCATTTGCACACCTGCTTTTTTTCTTGTTTTCACGACTGCAAGCATGAAAACTTTGATTTCGAAGTCACATTAAAATCGTCACTGGATTATTATGGTCACTCTTGTCTATGTGTTCATTGCGTTTCCAATTTAATTATAGTCGCACAGTTGGAAAGACTCCAAGATCTTTACTCATTTGGCATTCTTTAATTGTTAATATGGCTTCGTTTTTACAAGGCTGTGATGATATCCTTATGATCGAGTTTTTGATACATTGGTGTTTTGATGTTCTATAGTCTTTCATCGATTTCTTTGACACATTGGTTTCATGAAAACTCATTGACATTATGGATTAGACCTTTGGTGCAACCATTTCATACAACATATTTTTGTTATGATCGAACCCTTGGTGTTGATTTCAAATTATTGTTTTGATTTTAAAACTATGCAAACGCAATGCTTATGCAAAATTTTGGGTCGATATACCATTAATTTCATTAATTGTTTGAATGGTTTGGTTTTTTAACATATGAAATAGTGATTTGAATCGCTATATGCGTCATTGGTTGTACTGTGGGAAATGACTATTTTGCATGGGCTGATCTAGCTCCACCACCTTCGCACATTCGGTCATTAATGCCTTCCCCCTATCCCGGGTTAACTCTGTTGTTTTCGGGTAAGCCCGTGAGCTATCGACCCTGCGTATACTCTGTTCGCACCCTTTCCCATTCACTCTGCTCACCGTGTGCTCCCGTCTATGGCACCGGTGGTGCGCATAGAGCCAAATGGTAGCCAAACTCTGTTGCTATTCGATAATGCCCGTAAGGATTTATAAAATGGTGGTTGGTTTGTGCTTATACAGAGGTTCGAGGGTTTCAACCTTTCAGTTTCCCAACAATTCGCCCTCAACTTCGACGGGTGCAAGGCTAAAGTCGGAGACATATAGCTCGAGCTCAATGAGGAATTTCTAAGTTCGGCTACAGGACTGGCAGCCACAGGGAAAAGGTGGTTCAAAAACTCCATAGTAGACAAGGTGTCGTGGCCACTATTATTCACTTCAAGGAAGATTGTTTCCTATGATAAGGGTATGCCTATCACTACCCTCAAACCTAGGTGGCACGATCTTTTGGTAATTGTTAAATAGTTTGTAACCTGCGAAGGACGGTATGGCTTGGTATTTCTGTATCATCTTTGGTTATTGATGAATTTTATAGGCTATCCCTTAAATATGCCACATTATCTCTTGCGTAGTCTTTACAATATGTCTAAAAGATTCAAGCGTGAGAAGGTTGATAGCAGCCTTTTCCATCACGGCTTGATTAAACTCATTGTCATCCACCATTTGAGCCTTAGCGGTGATAGTTGGCAAGCCTTCCTGACAAGGAATGGCTTTGCCACTCCTGAGTCTATCCAAGTGGACAAGGGTGTTGTTACTAAAACATTGGTTGGACCGGCCGTGCCACTCCACATCCTTCTACCCCCTGTTAAACTCTCGGATTTCCCTAACATAGACCTACCCGATGCCATAGCCAACCTATGTACTAAAGACAAGACTGAGGCTGTGAAGAAGCCTGTGAAGAAGAAAGGTAAGGGTGTTACTACTGTCGACAGAAAGGGGAAGAAAAATGCTCGATTGATATCAAGATTTGCTCGGAACAAGCCCAAGACAAACGTCAACCAAAAGCCGATAGTCTTGAGAGAGGACTCGGACTCCGATATTGAGAATTTCCTAGCCAAGGAATATCCATATTCTCATGGCATATGCTCTAAGAAACCCTATGACTATGTCTCTAACTTACCCCCGTGCCTCAAAAATGACCCAAACTACCCGGGAATCAAGCTGCACAAGGAAACTCCTAATAATTTGAACAAACCCTCGCCTGTGATGCCAAAGCCAAATCAATGACCATGTACCCAATGTAATACTTGGCTAGAAAATTATTACACTGGCATTCCCTTGTTGCAATCAAAGATCAAATAATTAGAGGAACAGGTGACAGTGCTGGCAAAGGAGAACGACAGGCTACGAACCAATGAGAAGAAACAAAAAACCATTGGTTCGATTGTCTTCCGAAACGTCGAAGCAGCAACGGCCTTTGTAAATTCAAAATTATCATGACCGAGTTGTTTTCTGATTGCCCAAGCATGTATTTCCATATGAATTTTGTTTTTTGAGTTGGTTCGAATTAATATAATCGATTGGATTTGCTTTCAATAGCTCTGTTCGTTTTGATTCAAAATGATTCTGTTACTTTTGTTTACCAAAATAATTTCGTTATGAATCATGAGTGGGAAATTTGTTTCCTAAACTTGGACACAGCTACGATTTAGTTAATACGATTCTATTGTTCTCAGATTAGTAGAAGCGATTGATTGGTTTTGATTTTGTTTGGTTCTCTTTAGAATAATTCGATTGGTTTGAATTAATGTAATCAATTGGGTTTGATTTCGTTTAGTTATGTCCGAATAAATGAGTCTATTTCATTTTGTATAAATATCCTCATTTGGATTTTGATTGCATCTGACCTGTACGGGAGATTTATTTGCTAAGATCAGACACAGCTATGTTTTGGATTGATACGATTTTGTTGTTATTGGATTCTCTGGACTCTAACTTAGTTCAATTTATTTCTTATGGTTTTATTTTGATACGATTCCGTATGCTTGAATTGGCATGATCCTATACGTATGCAATGCATCAATATCAGTGATTGGTTTGATAAATATAATGTAATCTATTAAATCGAAAAAACAACTCTGTTAGTGTTGGATTTTAAAACGATTTTGTTAATGGCTGAGTCGACACAAATTATTGCACGAAAAAATTACTTACAGCTTGTGTCGATTGAAATTGATCCATGAAAATGATTTCATTTCAATTTTAAAACGATTATGTTTGCCCCGAATTGGAAATAAAAGTTGTGTGATAGATCGTACATATCCTGTTATTATTTGATTGATTCAACCGCGATCTCATTTGCTTCAGTTCGCATACAAGTTTTAGTTTGGTGTGGCATGAATGATGCGTTCTGTTTGGAATTAGTAATTTAAGATTTGGTTTAGTAAGTCGAATATAATTCTGTTAAGATTTGAATTGGTTTTGAAACGATTATGTGTTCAAATTAGACTAGCTACAGAATCACAAGATTCTGTAGCTAGTCTTAAAAATTAGATTTTTGTTAATTTTATCAATAAAACGTTTTCTAAACTTCTGTATTTTTTTCTACTTACAGGTACCTACGAATTTCATTGACACATTGGATATGCTGTAGTGGTTTAGATATAGTTCTCAAGTTGTTAGTCATAGGAAAAAATAGGGACTTGGGAGATTATTCCCAGATTTTTTGTAATTTGCTTTGACAATTCCCACAGGGATGTTTTACCCTGTGGTCTTTAAATAGTTGTTATTTTTCATATTGTGGATTATCATCACTGTTGGGAGAACCAGATTATGGATTTATGATACAGACTGGGATGAAAGTTGATGTCTTGTAACATCTTTAGCTTTCAATATATCAAACTTTTGTTTCAAGTTTTCCTCATATCAGTTTGCAATTAATTATCGACTACTTTAGCTATCATGATTCATTGCATGTTGATGTGATTTGATTTATATGTTGTCCATATCTGATCTCTCTTATTTAAAAAATACAACAATTACTCTATTTCAATTTAATGAATACAAGTTTATCTTTTTCATTAATTGAATTGTTTTGTACAAACTTTGCACAAGGATTTATCTGACTGCGATGATTTGTAAATTATAAGATTGTTGTTACTTTTATGTCTTGTTTGTCCTGTCATTTATTTTTGAAGAGCACAGTTGCTTCCCATTTACAAGAAGCTTGTGGAGAATCTGGTGCGGGTTTTCTCCCACCTAACAGCTGAACCAACTATTGCATACATGACAAATTCGAAGCATTACTTCAGGTCAGTTTGTTATTTGTTATTTGATAGTTAATTTATTAGTGTTATTTAAGTAGTTTAGTTAGATATATATATAGTTTATATTCATAGTTGGAATTATTATTCTAGTTGCTTAGCTTAGATAGTTTTTATTCAATTTCTTTCTTATAAAATTATAAAAATCAAAAAACAATAGTTTCGCTGTCTTAGGACAGTTTACAAATAATTTTTGCATGTTTTCATTTAAATCTGTAATCTGTAAATTTTGTATATTTGTAATTGGATCTAATTCTATTGATAATTGAACATTTAATTTTATATAATTATTGCTATATAGTATAGATAATAGACTGTATATATTATTTCCGATTTGTTTATTATTTTGCTTTAATTTTTGTTTTTCTTAGATTAGTTCCTTTAGTTAGTTTTCTTTCATTTTCCTATGACTTAGATCAGCCAACGGAGCCGCTAAACCCGTCAGGGTGGATCATCCCAAACGACTTGGGTTATTTAGACAACCCCGGACCAGACCCATTCTTCCAGTTGGCGAGTGTTCATTTTCGCCCGTCAACAGGTTGGTTAGTGGCTACACAATTTTTCATTTGAGTTATTTTGGGGCGCATATGATATTTCAAGGTATATGGTATGGCATGAAAAATTGGCAAGGGTTAACGAGAATGTTTTGGGTGGAGCATTTGGCAAGGAATGTGGTCGCAATTTCAATGGTTTGGAAATTGATTACATGGTCTAAATGATATGGTGAGTGTTGTTTGTCTTGTACTTCGGAATTGAATAGAAGAGGAGATGGAAGCGACCTATAGTAAATGCATGTCACTTCGTACTCCCCCCCATCAGGTCATCACCCTAGTATTGTTCTTGTTTCATTTTGATCTTCTCATGGTTAAAATCCACAATTCAGGCTTGGGAAGAAAACGTTCATTCAGATCTCCCTTTTAAGATCTCGGTTATAGCTATGGTTCTTTTTCACCCCATCCATGAATTAGGCTCTGTGTATGAATGAACAATGGATCAGTAATGCTTGGGTTTGTGTTTTCCTAAGAATTGCAACTGTGTAAATGTGTGGTTTTTCTCTTTGGAATGACTATGTAATTGTTCAGATTGCAAGTAAAAGAATTGGTTTTGGTTGAGTTGTGCATTCGTTGGTTTCTCTGTTGGTTAAAATCATGGTGGGTCTCTCTGGATTTTTAAATGAATATGGGTATTATCGCTATGTGTTTTAATGGTGGAGGGTTTCACTCTGTGTATTATTTTTGGTTTCTTCCTCACAGTTATGAGGGTAACCATGTCCAGTCATGTTCGGATTTCCATTTGGTTGCTATGTATTTTTCCAGAGTCATGGTCTTGGGCTCAATGTCTTGGCACCAAAATATTTCAACAATCAGTCTTAAGGTGGCCATAACGTCGATAAATATGCTTTATGGTTTTTGGGTGATATAAGTTATGCCTCGAGTTATGCATCCTCACTAGAATTGTTTTCAAATGATTCAGGTCTTAAGAAATAGATAGAGGTTATACCTCTGTGTGTTCTGGGTAATCGTCACTATCCAGTGGACATTCACTTCTCCTATGCAAATGAAAAATGCACTATGTGCATCGGTTTTCTACCCTACATGTCATTGCTTCCTCTATGGCTAACTGTTGAGCCATTTCCCAGATCGAGAGTTATAAGGAAACCCTGTGGTTTTCTACTATGCTTCTATCGAAGGGTCTTTGCCTATGGTTGATATGCCTCTGGGGACCTCCATTTCTCTGTGTGATTTATGATTGAGCACACTCTTTATTGCCTCTTTGTATTTGTTGTGAAAAAACCTGATTTTAAAATCCCCAACCTGTTGGGCATCATTTTGGTTTTCAAAGAATGTTTATCAAGTGGAGTGGTTATGGAATGTTTTGTTTAGTAGCTTGTCTTCCTATGATGAAATCAACTAAAAATTTGTGATCAGGAATGAGTAATAATATGCAGTCAAAGGGATGCATGTTTTTTGTTATACTTTGAATCACTGTGTTCTACAGCAAGGTGTTGATTGCAAATTGGAGACTCATGTGTGTTTCACTAGGCCCGATCAGGGTTATAGCAAATTATAGAATTGGTAACTGTGTGTATTTCATTATGTTCATCGTGCATCTATTATGGAATCATCGTGCATATTATGAATGGTTGCATTGATAGTGATAAAGATCGGGTTTATTTTGAATGTGGGTCCGTTACAAGAACTTATTAGTTGATATGTTGAAGAATGTATGAAATCGGGCATGTTTTAGAAGTCTTTTCAATTTGGAAAGGGACCTGTGAATATGTTTTAATTGGTCGATTGTGAATTTATGGACAGTGTATGATATTTTTATAGCAATTCTTATGGTATAGAAGTGGAGAAATGTTGGTGTGTGTTTTCTTTTAATTCTTAAGAGGAAAGAAAATAAATTAAAGACCAAGCATTTTCTTAATAGGACCGTTGAAAGTCGTTTTGATTATGAGAATGATTCCAGACTATTCTAATTGAGGAATTTTTGAGGAATTTAAATGTGGAACAGTGAAGAATTCTAATAGACGGTATTTATTGAGTTGGGGTTGGTATTTTTTGTATTGAGTATAGAGTGATGTCTATTGATTACTTGATTTGTTTTATGAATAGTATTCATTATTTCCCTGCCATTCTCTCACTTTTTCACACATTACAGGTCCCCTCACCTTCCCAGATTCATTATTCATTCCTGTTCTTAAAATTAAATTATAGTTAAAAGAAAACTTTGTATTTTAGCAGTTAAAGGATGGAAAAAGGATAGGTTACAGTTGATTTTTTTGTTATTACAATATAGTTGATTGTTTGATGATTTGTTGAGAAGTAATCATGATCTACCCCCTTTAATTTTACCACTTTTCGCTCAATACAATCCCTCATATATCCTAGAACCCTTATTCACCCCTGCTCATTGACAAGTATTAAGTGATTTTTATGGATTGGATTGCATAAGTCTGATGTGTTGCTAAGCCAAACTTTGTTTCATATTTAAAGAGATGCAATGTATGGTTTGTTGAAGAAACTATTAGCTAAAAAATAATGCATACAGGAATGATCTTCTTCAGCAGAGGTAGCCATTGTTGGGGTAACATGGGAAGAGTAAATTGGAATAGGGGGGCTAGAAGGCCAAGGTTTTCTATACATTTTGATGCAGACCCACAAGAGTTGAACCAGTTATTCCAAGCTGGATTATTTAACTAGATTGGACAAGGAGTGGTCCAACCTAGGCCAGAAAGGCCTCCTTTCCAAGCCCCACACGTCCCTGGTATCCCAGTTCTCCCTCATGTCTCATTACAACCTGAAGTCCCTGAAAATGATAGATGGCAAGATATTTTCCACCTAGGAGTGTCCCAACATCGTGGCTGGACCAATTTGTTTATAATTGCTCCTCCTCCACCGGTTAACCCAATTGTCCAAGTTGCCCCTGCATACTCACTAGTACAGTCATCCCATGCAAGAAAGAGATTAAAAATCGAAGCCCACTATGCACCTAACAAAGGAAAATTTGTTGTTCCCCCTCCTCTCCCTCAAGTGATTCTGCCAAATCTATTTCATCCGGCATGCATTTGAGAGATGATTGCTCTGATGTTATCAGTGAGATCAGGCCTAAAGGCTCCACATAGCCTAAGGAAAATTTAGAGAAATCAAAGGGAGACAACATCAACAAGAAGAAAATTTCCTCCCCGAGTGGCAAATATGGTTTTTGAGTATTTTTATTTATTGACTATTGAGAACAATTGACTTATGAAGTTTTGGGACAACACACTATTTTTTGGATATGTCGGATACTATATTTTTTGGATATGGTTTCAAATATCATTGATATTAATTTTCAGGTTATGAGAATGATGATGGGATCCACAAGGAAGGATGTGTTCGATTGATTAACTAGTTGTGTTTATGCTTGTTAAAGAAACTAAAGGGAGTCACAAGGGGTCCCACCTACTAGTTATTATTTATTAAAGACCCTTATTATTATTTTATTCATTTTCCCCTAAAATAAAAGTTGGTTGAGTTTTAGTTAACTTAACTAAAGAGGTAGTTTAACTACTTCAACTAATTATGATTGCTTAAAGGCAAAAAGAGAAGGAGTAACAAAGGAGGATAGAAGGTGTTAAGGTCCTAACCCGCACATGGGTAGATTAATGTATTCGGATGTAATAAAGGTCAATATTAATAAGACCTTTCAATAAAAGAGAATTAGGC
The DNA here is from genome assembly GCA_009831015.1 of Picea engelmannii. Taxonomy (NCBI): domain Eukaryota; kingdom Viridiplantae; phylum Streptophyta; class Pinopsida; order Pinales; family Pinaceae; genus Picea; species Picea engelmannii. The sequence goes on from ML818109.1 coordinate 31,381, forward strand.
GGATGTAAGAAGACCTAATAGAAGCTT
>ML818109.1:43266-54431 GCA_009831015.1 Picea engelmannii
CATGTTTTTCTCTCCTGCCCCTTCGCCCAAGAAGTCTAGGGCCTTATGACCTCCCCTTGGTCAATTTCTTTGCAGTTTGAAGAGGTCTCCTCTCTTTTCAGTAAATGGGCTCTTACCTCCCCTGTTTCCTCTCATTCGAAGGAATTTTTAGGATTATCATGGCTGATTCTGCCAAAATTTATATGCTGGAAACTTTGTCTTGAACGAAATAATAGGATTTTCCGAGGTATCTGCTCTAGCCCCCCTCAGGTAGAGGTTAAAATTAAAGCTCTGATGGGTGACTTTCTACGATCTCAGCCTGCTAAATTCATTTGTTCCCCTCTCAATTCCTTGGAAGAATCTTGGTTCCTTCCCTTGAACCCAGGTAAACTCTTCGAGTCAGGCCAGGACCCCAAGTTGCAGGCTTGGGAAATCAGAAAGAATAGCACTGAATTCCTGACCTGGAAAAAAAAAGTCGGAAGACACCTGCTGGTTTTTGACAGTTCTTCAAAATGGAATCTAGGGAAGGCAGGAGGAGGAGGGGGGCTCTTTGATCCCGGAGGAAATTTGATTTGGAATTTTTCCTGGGGATTAGGAGTGGAAACCAATAATGTGGCGGAGGCTCTTGCGTTATGGCAAGGATTGAACCAAGCCTCGCATCTAGGAATTACTGATCTAACGGTTGTGGGGGACTCTAGATTGATCATTCAAGTGGTCATCACTCGAAATCTTCCACCCTCCTGTCATCTGAAGCAAGTGATGAAACGTATTCTAGCTCTACTGCCAAAGTTCAACGATATTGGCTTTTACCATGTTCTTTGTGCTCATAATGGAATAGCGGATCAAGCTGCTAATGAAGCCATCTCCCTAAGAAAGGGATCTCTTAAACTCAATAATGCTCTTAGTCTGTGTCTTTTTCCCTAGGCGCATTGCCTCAAATGATCTCAGGAGCGATCTGAGCTCTCCTGGGGGAGTTCTGAACGTGGAATGGATTCTTTTAAGGAGGGATCTGTTAATACATTTGCATAGGTTGTTGAGAAATGGACTGAGCATTTATATGGCTCCCCCCGAAGGCTTCGGTTCCTCCTCTCAGGACTCATGGGTAGGAACAGAGGACGGGATTACAGATATCCGTAGAAGGGTCCGCCACTGTGGCCAAACTCTTCAGAAGCCAGAGGAACGTGAGGGAAATTGTCTGGAGGAGAATGAAATTAGGATGCCTGAGATAACAGACACTCTGCATGCCAGGATCCTCAAGGAAAAGACTGAGGTGCGTAAGCTTTCTGAAGGGCATCATAGGTGCAAGGGAGATCAGATGAAGACATCTGCTGATGTTAATTAAGTTTCTCGGGCTCTGGATTCCAGCGTTTGGTTGTTGTTAGGTGTTAACTTCAGCGCAAGACTTTATAGGCCTGATATGTCAATACAGGTTGTTAGTTTTTTGGCTCAAGGAAAGATCTGCTTTACTTTCAGGCTTTTAAGATGTAACCCTTATGTGGCTCAGCCACTGTTTTTTATTAAATAAAAAACCTACTCGCTTTTGTTAAAAAAATAAACTATACTACATAATAGTCCTTTTGCTCTTTTTATTTTCTTGTTTCCTTTCATAACTTACACTTGCCTTTTCTTGTCACAGGGGTAAGTTATAAATGAATATATGTACATAAACTAACTTTATCATATCCTCATCAAAGGGTGAAAGAATAACTTAAAACTAACCATCATATTCATTTTGGGACTTACATCCTACTTGTGCGAAATAATGATATAAACACCTAAAACTTCCATCATATTTGTATAAACAGTTATATACATAAATGCATTAGGACCATGGATGATTTTAAGGATGGAAATTTATTTTAAAATGTAGAAACCTTGGAAAATCTTACTAATCCATCATATGCCAACTATAAATGTTTGGCGATATTTTTGTAAAAATATTCAAATTTCTAAGGATTTTATATAGTTTTTATAAAATTTTGGCGATTTTTAACGTAAAATAATTTTTTTCTATAGAATTTGGGCGAATCATTTTTTAAATAGCGAATACATTTTTTGCAAAAACCATGGAAAATTAACCCAGTTAGGACTTCCATCCTATTTGCACAAACCATAGGACTTAATATGGAATTCATTAGATATAAATTAAATGACCCTTAGAGCAAGGTATCGTCTAAGTCATGGGTCGTAGGTAACCGGGTCTCTATTTCACATAGTTATATGTAGTATGACACCAGTGCATGTAGGCGCTAAAAAATCAAAGTGGTTATGACTAACAGTTGGTGCAACTAAACGTTTTCTTGTCATTTAAAAACTCCATGATAACTAACTTGAGCATAAGGGTTAACGCGACGATAGGTAAGATTCAACTTATAACCAAAACAACAGGGGGGTGAAGTTGTAACCCTAACTGGACCACCAACATACTTCACCATTAATAACACTGAGGAAATTGTAGAGGTGACATTGTCTCGACTTAAATGACCTACCTGCGACATTTATGATATCCTGTGGTGTGTTGTTTTGGTTCAATTCTCGGCTTATGTGCCCATTGTATCTTTGACAACTTGTATTATTCACATGGATTAGGTACAATTTGCAATCCATCACCATTACTCTATTCAGAGGGGGTTTCTAACGTTATCATTTAATTCCTCTCCTTGGCTCTACGTATTTGCGAAAAATGTTACAAAACCATCCCTATTGTTGCTCATCTCGGTAGCGTGGCCAGGAACTCGTAAACTTGGGTCCATTCTGGGCGAGAGGAACATTAGGAGGACCTTCCGGTCGGACACCACCTTATGCGAGGTAAGAATTCCTTCATTCATTTTTATCCGAGCTCTCTGTGTCATTAAAATGGTTACTGTGTGCACTAGTCCCTTCGGCCAATTTCCTATTAGTGTCATTGGATTTTTTTCATGGTCTGCTATAGTATTGTAATGTTGGTGTTATCCCCAGCATTGCTTAGGGTTTCATCATAGGTCCCCCTTTATCTCTATACCAGTCCTTTAAAAAATAAAACCATTATACTCCGCGAAAATCTTGTTGCTCATTTTGTGTCATTATTATTTATGCATACGATACGTATGTCATTCTTTATTTGAACTCTCAAAGATCTTGTTGCTTGGCATAGCTCCTTGTCTAATTTTCATGGTTGACTATGTATTTTCGTGGATTTTATATATGGGGTTTCCTACTCTAGCGAATAACATAATTTTTTGACCGTGTTGAAGGGCATTTACCTCACGTTGTTCATAGCTTTGATTTTTTCCTTTGGTTGTGAAAGATTCGCATAGCTCTGTAATCGATTAATGAAGTCTTCGAGCTATCAAATTTTTCGTTTCTAACTGTTGAAAACTTACCCTTAGAAATCGTAGTTCAACCTACTATCTAAACACATCAATATGATTCGGTCTTTTACTATGCTTGTCGTATCCAAATTATTTGTACAGTAACAATAAACAATATTAAGGGTTTATGATACAAATCTCCATTACACAGCCCGTCTCATGAGACCTAAATCTCTAGTATGACCAATTGCATTCATCCCTTCCAGGGTTATAAATAATACCCTCTAATATATTGTCTTTCTCCCTTAACTCTATTAGGTTATTGTAGCGGTAAGAACACCATTTTTAGCTCTCTGGGTTTTATTTTATTTTCACGGGGTCTGATTAAAACAGGACCAAACTAATAACTCAACTTGTGGTCAATTATACACACTTCATTAATTTATCGGTTGTTGTATAAATGTTTTATTCCTGACAGTTTATTAAGGATTTGGTACCCAACACTAATGATGGGCCCTTTTTACTCCGAGGGTACCCATCAGGCAGCTCTTATTCCTTCCACACCCTTTGGGGTTCGTGGATGGCGTTTAGGAAAGTAGAGAGGAAAGGTGGCCTGTTACCAGAGGCTCGAGTTAAGTACCATCCGACACTTTCCTGTATTTGTCTTTTGTTAAATAAATTGTCTCAGTAATTTAATTATATGTCTCACTTAAGAATTTTTATTATTCCTTGGTAAAATACTAATGGAAATTCTCTTGCTTTCTTTTAGGATTGGTACACCCAAAAGCTTCAAATATTGGGCATTCCCATGAAAAGGAATTCGAGTTCCTTTACATTAATTCCCATTTTTATGACGACATTTCACTATTGGAAGAAAATGCAGTAATTGTGTAATGCTGGTCATACCTTGAATTTCTGGTCCGATTGGGATATGTAATAATTTTCTTTAATATTGAGTCACGTGATTTCTCTCTTGTATACTCAAAATGATATAATTATCATTACAGATTTATTTCAGCCTTATCGTTGCACTGGTCTTCTTCTTATGTTAAAATTGTTCGAAGTGAAATATATATATTGTTATGGAAACAAAGAAACTCCTGTTGTGATTTTTACCACGTCTGGCTAAGCATGTTTCTCTTAGGCCACCGAGACTCGATTTCATAAGAAGTAGGTTTTGATGGATTGGAAAACCTTATGCCGATAGCTATATACCTATAATTGCATGTATATATATGTGTATATATAAAGGATAGTGGCTTCCTATTTTATGAGATCATTCTATCTGCACTTTAGTTGCACAGTTAGTTCTACATAAGTGTTGGAATAGTTTATATATTAATTATATAGTATATGTACAAATATATTTATATATTACCACTCCTATTGTAGGAAATTGATTTAAGTTTAATCAATGTCTATATAGATTGCCAACTATAAATACATATATACATAAACTATATATATATATATAGCTCTATATATATCTCGTGATTCCTATCATAAGTAGAGTTCATCTTGATTCTGGTTTTTAATATGTACAAGAATGGAAATCTCAAATAAGTATTATGGCTCTATATATTTACTTACAGAAATATAAACACACATGTATATCTACATAATTCAATTCCATTCCCATTTTGCATATAGATAGTTTTACACAGTAAAATATAATTAACAGTGAGGTTTATCCTACATTTTATCCCATTACAACAATAGTCTAATCTACAGAACTAATTCTTCCAGAATTTAAACAAATGTATCCTTTCAGCTAATATATCAAATGAAAATAGCATTCGTTCAACAGTCAAACCAACAGAGATGATTCATTCAGAATTAGTTTAGAGGCATTATGTCAGTTCTTAAGTCTAACAACATTCAAACATATTTTCATCCATAGTAATACTTCTATCCAGAATTAAACAAACGCATTCTACCAGTTATTAACCATATAAAATTCAATCAGATAAAAGATTAGGTTGACATATCTGAAAAGTTGTTGAATAACAAATGTAACAGCCACGTTCCTCCCAACCTTAGAAAAAAAAAGCCAAATCACTTGTCTCGCTCTAGCCTGACCATGAATCTATGAGGGTGAACTCATAACTTCTCCTCAGCAATAGTCCTTCAGTTTCAACAACTTCTCCTTGCCTCACACTCAGAAAGAAATGTTGATAACAACAAGAGATGATTCATTTCCTTCGCATACTAGGCAACGTCATGCCTCCTACCATATGCTATATATCCAAAAGTAATTTTGCCTAGGTCTTTTTTCCTTGGGAATTTTCACAGCTTTCCAAATCCATGGTTTCTAGGGGCTTCCAATGGAAAAAATCCTAATTTTCCACTTGTAATAATCATCCCTGAGGTAGTTCCATCATGTTCCCCACTCATGGAGTCATGCTCAGCTGATTTTAACCTAGCTATTCCATTTGTCCATCAGCAATAAATATAAAATATTTTGTTTCATACAAGTATCATAGTCAAGTAGTTAGTTGGGTCAAATCAAATCTCTTCCCAACAGTCATAATCATTAATTACAATTAACTAAATTCGGAATTCGGAATTTCCATAAATGGAAAAAAATTTCCAATTTCGAATTTACCAAAAACAAAAATAATTTCCTAAGAAATTTCAAACTTAAAAAATAATTTATTTTTGGGGATGTTACATCCTTTCCCCCTTCAATAAAACATTGTCCTCAGTGTTCATTCCTTTATTGGAACAATATTGGATGATATTTCCGCAAATATCCCTCCAACTCCCAAGTGGCCTCCTCAAGGTTGAAGTGCTTCCATTGCACTTTTACCTGGGTGATGACTCGGTTCCGAAGTGTTATTTCTCTCCTATCTAGAATGCAAAGAGGTTCTGCCTGGAAATTCCCTTCTAGTTCCACCTACACCAAGTTCCAATCGATCATATGATTAGGGTCATTAACATAATTCTTTAACAAAGAAACATGAAATACATTATGAATTTTTAGATTGGAAGGAAGTACAAGATGGTATGCTACAAGTCTGGTTCGAGATAAGATCTCGAAAGGGCCACAAAACATGGGTACCAACTTGCACATTTCCCTAGTTTTAGTGAACTTTTTCAGGTTTTGACTTTTAAGTAGACATGGTCTCCCACTTGAAATTCCAGGTGCCTTCGTTTTTGGTCCGCGTAACATTTATGCCTGCCCTGCGCCTCTTTTAAATTTTGTTGTAGTTTTCTTACCGTGCTCTCCATTTCCTGGAGCATCTCTGGTCCAACCATGAGTCTGTCAACTGGGTTGTCCCAACTAATCGGAGTCGTACACTTTATGCCATACAATACTTCGAAAGGGCTCATTTTAGCCAAAGTTTGGTACCCATTGTTGTATGCAAATTCCACCAAGTGCGGGTAGTCTTCCCACTTGCTCGGTTTTGTTCTTACGTACATGCGGAGCATATCTTCTACGATTTTGTTTGTTCCTTCATTCTTCCCATTCAATTTTGGATGATAAATCGTGTTGAAATTCAAGTTAGTATTTAACCCTGCAAACAATTCTTTCCAAAAAGCAGATGTAAATTTTACGTCTCTATCTGAAATCACCATTTTAGGAATACCATGCAGTCAAAAAATTTATTTCATGAATATTTCAGTGATGTTAATAGCTTTAAAAGTAGACTTTACAAGAATAAAGTGTGCAGACTTACTAAGTTTATCGATTACCACCATAATTGAATCATTCTGTTTTTGAGTTCTAGGAAAACATGTAATAAAGTCCAGTGATATAGTCTCCCATTTCCATTTCGGCACAGGTAAGGGTTGTAATAGGTCGGCTAGATGCCGGTGTTCGGCTTTTACCTGCTGACAATCTTTCCAAACTCCGATCTGTTTTGTCTGAATTTTTTGTAGTGTTCTATAATTCTGCCATTGTTTTAGTGTAATTTTTGTCGTTATTACCTACAGCCTTTATCCTCTTCTCAAGATCACTTTCTTCCTTGCTAATGCTTATTTCAAACAACCCATGAACTCTTCTTCTTAAAGCATCAACCACGTTGTTTTCCTTACCCTTGATATGTCTTACCTCAAAGTCAAATTCGCTCAAGAAGGCTAGCCATATTGCTTTCCTTGCATTAAGGTCTGGTTGACTAAACAAAAATTTCACACCATTGTTGTTAGTCAATAATAGAAATTTTTTGCCCATTATGTACTATTGCCACATGTTTAAGTTGTGTATAACAGTTTCCAACTCTAAGTCATGAGTGACGTAGTTTCGTTCATGTTCCTTTAATTTTCAAGAATCGTAACAAATGACGTGCCCTTTTATTGGGTTAGGATGCCACCTAGTCCTTCTTTACTTGCATCTACACAGACGGTGAAGTATTTGTCTGGATCTTCTACCTTTAAAATGGGTGCGATTGTTAACAATTCCTTTAACTTATTAAAACTGTCTTGACATTTCAATGACTAGTTAAACTTGGTTCCCTCTATAAATTTGTGGTAATATCCGGTGATTCCCATGAATGGTCAGATGTCCACTACATCCTTAGGGATCAACCATTCCATGATGGCTCTTATTTTCTCATGATCGACTGCAATGCCTTCTGCAGATATTACATATCCTAGGTATTGTATTTTCTTTTGATAAAAGTCACATTTATCGAATTTAGTATACAGTTTGTGCTTCCTTAAAGTTTGCAGAACTATCCTTAAGTGTTCTTCATGTTCTTCTTATGTTTTAGAATATACTAGAATGTCATCAATAAATACCGACACAAACTTGTCCAAGTACTGACTGAAAATATTATTCATTAAACACATAAATGTAGCTAGCGCATTAGTGAGTCTAAAAGGTATACCAACAAATTTGTAATGTCCATATCTTGTTCGGAATGTTGTTTTACTTATGTCCTTATCTTTTATCCTAACCTGGTGATAACCAGATCGTAAATCCAATTTCGAGAAAATATTTTCCCCACCTACTTGATCGAACAGATCATTTATCCTAGGTAAGGGTACTTGTTCTTAATAGTCATTTTGTTTAATTATCTGTAATCGATACATAATCTCATAGTTTCGTCTTTCTTTTTCACAAAGAGGACTGGTGCTCCCCATGGTGAAACACTCAGTCTGATATATTTTTTGTCCAATAATTCCTGTAGTTGAATTTTCAATTCTGTTAATTCCGACAAACTCATTCGGTAAGGTGATTTAGAGATAGGGGCTGATTCCAATAGTAGGTCGATAGAAAAGTCTATCTCCCTCCTTGAGGGTAGTTCAGGTATCTCATCCACAAACACATCTCTGAAATCATGAAAAACAGTTAAATCCTCCAAGTTAGGTTTATCTTCTTCTTCTAACAGGTTTGTTACTTGGATGGCATAAACTTGACAACCCTTTCTCACACATTTCTTGAATTGCATTGTTGAAATATCTCTAACTGAGATTGGTTTTTGTATACCTTGAATTGTCCTAACAGTGTCATTTTCATCTATAAACTTGAGTGATTTTTCATAACAATCTAACACTGCTTTATGTCTTTCTAACCAATCCATCCCAACAATTACATCATAAGACCCTAACGGTAGAATGTTCAGATTTGTCTTTATGTTTTGACCATCTAAACTGAACTCATAATAAGGGATAAAGTCGACTACTTTTCTTTTTGTTCTTGTTTCTAGTTGTACCAACCAAGATTTTGCATGTCTTGTTTTCTTAAGTTTATTTGACTCCACTATACTAGGAGTGATATAATGCAATGTATCTCCAGGGTCAGTTAAAACAAAAATATGAATGTTATTGATTTTACCTTCGATTTCCACCACATAGGACTGGTGGTCAGCTTGTCGGCCATCCATGGCTGCATTTATATGATGCAAGATTCTGCCCACATCTCCCACTGTAGAGGCTTCCTGTAGGTTGTGAACCATTGTTCTAGCTGCTAAAGTCAAACGTGGACAGCTCCTCCTTAAGTGAGGTTCTCCACATTCCCATCATTTTAACAGTTCCCAGGGGTTGTCCCTGAACTTCTTTGTTCCCAGGTTTACTAGTTTACCACTTCCTTGGGTGTTCTAATTGTTGGAGTAAAAACATTTCCTTGGAAATATTTTTGCTGTGCTCCGGTAAGGAGTTGGCTGGTATCCCTTCTTCCACTAGTTCATTTGGTCTTGTTTCTTATCTTTCCAAGCCTTTGGGAATTCTGACCGTTGTTTTTATTGGTCGTAATACATTCGAGCTTTCCTAAATACTTCACTCAAGGACTTGGGATTATAAAATTCGATTTTGTCCGTATAGGACTATGGTAAATAGCTTAGGAACCATTGGATTTTCACTTTGTCCTCCTGAATATAAGGCACGAAACTTAGTAATTCCAGGAACTTGTTTATCATATCTTTCATAGCTATTTGACCAAGTCGCAGCTCATAAAATTTTTTGGTTTAAATTTCATAATATCTTTCAGATATGTATTGTTTCTTAAAGTATTTCTTAAAGTCTGACCATTCCATATGTTTTTCTTTTAGACCTTTGGCCAAATTTAATTCTTGCCACCATATGTTGGCTTTCCCTTTTAGATTTTAGATGGCCATTCTGACTTTCATATTGTTGGAATAGTTGTATATCTGGAAATACTTCTTGATGTCTAATAACCATGCTTCAACTTCCTCCCCTATTCTGTATTCCCCATCAAAGGTATATGGTTTGATTTTATTAAACTCCCCCTCGAGGTGATCTACTTGTTTCCTCTTTCTTCCTGTTTTTGTTTTATCTTCGGCTGAAGGTGTTCCTTCAGATGAGTTGTCCCCTTTTTCTGCTTCAGGACCAAAATTCTTGGAGGCCCTTTTACTGACCTCTTCTTCATGTTTATCATCCTTTGGGATTTTCTTTTTCATTGTACTTTGCAACAGGACTTCATTTATTTCCTATTGTTCCTACTATTTTTTTTTCAATGTCTCATTGTCTTCTTTAAAAACCTATAGTTCAACAATGAGATTTCTCATTGTTTCTGGAACTTCGGTAGGTGAGCTTCCATCACTATTATGTCTCTAATCTTCGGGAGGTATTTGTCTAGGATTCTCCTCAAGTCTGATTTATACTTCATCCTGGGCTGCCATGGTTAACACGTAACATAAAAAGATTTTTCTGTTTGTACTGGTAATTCTTTGTTAGTTTTACATAGACACAAATATGTGCTAAGTAATTATTTTGGCCCTGTTCAAGGTCCAAGTGTTGTAACATTTTCTCTAATACCATATGTAATGTACCCAAATTTACATAAATAAATAAAAATTAATTAGGATACTTCGAGTTGATCGTTTGTCTTCAAAAACCTTTCAGGCATTCATTAACTATACTACAAAATAATCCTTTTGCTCTTTTTCTTTTCTTTTTGCCTTTCATAACTTACACTTGCCTTTTCTCATCACAGGGGTAAGTTATAAATGAATATATGTATATAAACTAACTTTATCCTATCCTCATCAAAGGGTGAAAGAATAACTTAAAACTAACCATCATATCTGTTTTGGGACTTACGTCGTACTTGTGCAAAATAATGATATAAACACCTAAAACTTCCATCCTATTTGTATAAATAGTTATATACATAAACGCCTTAGGACTTCCATCCTATTTGCACAAACCATAGGACTTAATATGGAATTCATTAGATATAAATTAAATGACCCTTAGAGTAAGGTATCGTCTAAGTCATGGGTCATAGGTAACCGGGTCTCCATTTCACATAGTTATATTTAGTATGACACCAGTGCGCATAGGCGCTAAAAACTCATAGTGGTTATGACTAACGATCAATGCAACTAAACATTTTCTTGTCGTTTAATGACTCCATACTAACTAAATTTATCATAAGGGTTAACAGGATGATAGGTAAGATTCAACTTGTAACCAGAATAGTAGGGGGGAGAA
>ML818109.1:89932-106406 GCA_009831015.1 Picea engelmannii
AGATGATTCAAAATGAAAATGTCTCCTTGGTATATATAGGAGAATAGGAGGTATAATTACAACTAATGGCCTAAATCCGACATAAATAAAATAAAATTACTAATATAATATGCCCTAATTAAGGGGTAATGAGCCAATATTAGGGCTTAACAACCTTCCCCCTTCTATCATAGGATTGAGGAAAAGTTCATTGATAACCTCACTTCCACTCTAGATACTTGTTTAGAGTATGAAGAACAACTTGAAAGAACAAGTCTTCTTCAAAAAGAATCAGTTAAATAGGCAGACATCTCTACCCTCTTACATCTTATACAAGACAAGAATAATCATATGATAGCATATGAATGAAATGGAAATGCCTCTCCTCTTACCCCTCGAGATTCATCCTCTTCTACATCCCCATTTATAAATACAAATGAAAAAAAATTTCATCCTAAAGCTATCATGCCTCGTAGTTGGTGTAAATTTTGCGAGGAACACCATGAGGAAAGTACATGTGATTTAAATAAGAGTGCCAGAGATAAAATATTTGGTAAGAGACCTAAAACTACCATCGTTGTCCTAGATTTTGCAGAACCAGAAGATGTCATGATCATCCATATGGCCCCAAAAGAAAATATGATCCTCCCCACAATTATTCTAGTCCAATATCATCCTCACCAGCTACTACTATTCAATTTCCTAAGGCTCATGACAGTCCAAGAACTACCTCCCCTCTCCCCTCTTCCAAATACAATATTCTAAATCAGTTGGCCAACATCAAAGTAGAGGCAATCCTTCTGAACATGGTTGTCGTCCCTGAACAACAGAGGCATCTAAAAAATTTCATGGAAGGAAAAGCTTATGTTGGAGCCAACCTCTCTAAAGAGGTAGATGAATAGGATTCATCTATAAATAAAGTAGGTGTACATAACTTTAGATATCCTGTAAAAAATCCCCCTTTTTATATTTCTTTAAAAATTATGGATAATATTTCCCATTGTTTCCTCATTGACAGCGGTTCGGGTCCAAGTGTAATGTCGAAGATTATTATGGAAGAGATAAGCTTGTCTTGTACAAATGAAAACACCAGAAGAATTCTCTCTTATAGTACTCTACAAAAAATGACCATAGGTAAAATCAAGGACGTGACCTTGGTTTTGTGCGTGCACCCTGAAATAAGGACAACCGTTAATATTCAGGTAATTGATATGCCAGTAAGTAACTACTCGATCATCCTAGGAAGAGATTGGATAGCTTTGACAGATGGATACCTCTCACTCAATAGGACACACTTATCCATTCCTCAGAATGGTAAAAACATCATAGTCCTTAGAGAGGGAAGGATTTCACCTTAAATAGAAAGTGTTCCATAGCCTAATGTGAATTATATCGAAGAGTAACTAGGGGATTATTCCATATTTGGTGAGGAGAACAACACTCCCTTGGAACAAATTGACTTAGACGATGGTATGTGGCATATGAACTTTGACGGTTCATGCTCTAATGAAGGAAACATAGTTGGAATTATCGTGTACTCTCATGTGGGGAAAATTCATAACTTTTCTTATAGGTTAGAGTTTTCTTGCACAAACAATGTCACTAAATTAAAATCTTTATTATTAGGAATTCAAAATGCCTATAATCTAGGTTGTGGTCACCTTATAGTTTGTGGGGATTTTGAGCTTGTTGTGAACCTTGTACGTAAGATATATTCCCCTAGCAACAAGTTGATGAAACGGTACACCCAAACTATTTGGAAACTTATCTTGAACCTACTATATTTCAACATTACTCATGTTAAGAGGGAATTGAACTCAATGGTTGATCGATTAGTTGTTTTTGCAACCTCTCCTAATCGACAACTTCTACCTCAAAGACTGGATTATACTTTTCAATCTCTATAGCGTCCACACATCCCTGATAATATAGAATCATGGCAGGTCTTCCCTAGTGATGAGATCATCTGTTCTTTCATTCAAAATGAACCTTATAAGCCTAAGGAAATTATATCAATGGAAGATAACAATATTTCTAAAGGCTTGAATCCTCTATAAAGTTCATTTTCATCGAGTGATGTAGGCAACAAAGAGAAACATAAAGAAGAGGAGTTGAAAAGGAAGGTGGGATAAACCATCTCCTTGAACATTGGAACACCCGAGTCCCCAAGGAATGTTAAAATAGGTTCCCAATTGTTGGGCTCTAAAGATGTCCTAAAATATAACCTCTATGCATCATCCAAAGGTAGGCATTGGTGCAAGTGTTTTACTTGTTTCCTACATAGGTTCTTACCTTCTGTTTTCAATACCTGTCCTCTAGAGATGCAACCCCTGCAAAGGGACAACATCGTAACAAAAGGAACAACAATCATTCCATTCAAATGAACAACAAAAGGAACAACAATCGTGACAAGGGAACGACAGACATTATATTGGGCCGAACTAATGTTGTATTAATTGAGTTGTATTACTTGCCCAACTATCTAATTTTTCAACCTGGGGTTCGTAAACTGATGAAGCACACACAAAGTATATGCAAGATTGAAGCAAGACTAATCTAATCGAATGTTTAAGCTATGAATGAAATTGAATCATTAATCTAACACACGACTGAAATAGAATCATTAATCTAACACATTACTAAATTGAATCATTAATCTAACACACGACTGAAATTGAATCATTAATCTAACACCCGACTTGGAATTGAATTAATCTAGTTGTGTAACTGAAATTAATCTAGGAATGGGAAATTGCGTGAAGGAAATTAATCTAGAAATGGAGAACTACATGAAGGAAGAGTAGATACAACAAGTGAAGATTTAAATGGCACAACAACATATGAGAGCTCTCACCAATGAAGCAATCTTACATTCAATAACCATATCAATCTTCATAACAGAATAATGAAAGCATGAAAACCAAAACCATGAATCAAAGCTAAGAATCCCTTTCTCTTTCGAATCCTGATGACTACCATTAATGACTACTCTAATTATAATTACATAATCTAACTCCTATTGAATCCTCATGAAGAGAGAGGACCCTATTTTATACATGAGAGCCTTGAAGATAAGACAACCATCTCAATATTACAGATCCACTTTTCTCTCAACCTATTTCCAATTATTACAAAATGTAATCCCTTCAAATCCTCACACGTATCTCTCATATATCTTGGATGAGATATTCCAACCAAATCTCCATGATCTTCTCCTTGGAATGGGCTTGCATTATCTCCTCAAATATTGAAATGGTGGAGGAAGTATTCAAGAAGTCCTTTTGGATTAATATTTCACATATTCCTACACATTACAAAGCTCACACATATTTGAGATATATATGAAAACATGATTTTCTAACATTTAATAATAAATTCCTTTTAAATACTAAAATGAATAAAGTGGAGAACAATAAGGTGAAACCCAAGTATATTTATGGAAATGATATCGTGAAAGGTTAATGGGGTGATGAAATGTGGAGAATGATGAAGGGAAAGGTGGATGAAAATAGGACATTTCTGAGCCCCAACACCAATGTTCTAATGAAGAAAAGTTGAAGTTTTTCATACTGCTTGGTGAAATTTGAGATGGTTTTTCTTGGTCTTATGAGGATCTTCGTGGTTTTGATCCCTCTCTTATACAACATGCCATTCTTATAAAGGAAGGCATAAAACCAGTTATGCAAAAACAAAGACCTATCAGCCCTGCACTAGAAGCAACTATTCGAAAGGAGTTGGAAAAACTATTGAAGGATGGAATTATATTTATGGTTAAGTATTCAGAATGGGTTTCTAATTTGGGTGTCGTTCAGAAAACAACTGGTCAAATCAGATTATGCGTATATTTTCACGCATTAAATCGGGCTAGCATAAAAGATCACTTTCCTCTCCCTAATATGGAAATGATTTTGCCGCAAGTTGCAGGATTGCATATGATGTTCTTACTTGACAATTTCTCTGGTTACAATAAAATCAAGTAAAAAGGGAAGATAAATATAGAACCAACTTTATTACTCATTGGGGCACCTTTTCTTATGAACGTATGCCTTTTGGCTTATCCAATGAAGGTACCACTTTTCAAAGATCTATGCAAATATCTTTTGATGATTTGATCGACAAGATCATTCAGATCTATCTTGATGACTTAACTGTGTAATCTAAGAACTGATCAAATCATTTTGGTCATCTTAAAAGAGTTCTCATGCGATGCAGGAAATTTGACATTTCTCTAAATCCTTCTAAATCTATTTTTGGCGTTACCAAGGGAAAGATCCTTGGACACATTATATTTGATTCAGGAATAAGCATTGATCCTGAAAGGATTGTTTCTATCCTTAATCTACCTTCTCCCACTTCCAAGAAGGAGGTTAAAGATTTTATGGGTGTTATTAACTTCGTCTGTAGGTTTGTTCCTGGTTTTTCTATGATGGTAAAGACAATTCATAATCTGCTTAAGAAAGATCGTTCTTTTTCTTGGACAGATGATGTCTAAAATTCTTTTATAGGGATCAAGAAAGAAATTAGTTCCGCACCGATTTTGGCAAAGCCAGATTTTGAGAAAGAATTCACAATATATATTAATGCCACAGAGGAAGTAGTTTCTGCTATCCTGAAGTAATGTGATGACCAAGGAAATGAAAAACTAGTGGCTTACATGAGTCAAATTTTGTCTGATGATGAGTTTAAATATTATTTTATTGAAAATAATTCTTTCGATCTTGTTAAAGTTGTTGAAAAGTTTTGCCACTTCATCTTAGGTAAGAACACATTGGTAAAAGTCCCTTTACCCACTGTAATTTTTTTTCTCTCACAGACTTATCTTTCATGAAAGCCTGCAGATTGGCTTGCCAAGATCTAGGAGCACGATTTAACTATCGTGAATTTTAACACCATCAAGGGATGTGAATTATCCCTTCACTTAGCTTATCATGTTGAAACTAGTGAAGAAATTGATGAACGGGATGTTGGATTACTGAGAGGGGGGGTGAATCAATAATAGCGCAACTGTAATCCTTTTTTATCCAAATTAATCCAAGTGTTATATCAATGTAGTATTATTATCCAATAACGACCAATAAGAAATGAACAACCACACACATAAAAAGTACACCAATGTTTTACGTGGAAACCCAAATCAAGGGAAAACCACGGAATTATTTTTCTTATATGTCTTGAATAATTACATTCATTGGAAGAACCAACTTCCTTTGTTTTCCAGCTACAACTGGAAGGAGGCTCCAACCCCCTAGGTTCTCAGGATACAACCTGAGGGAAGCTCCAACTCCCCAATTCTCTGGATACAACTTGAAGGAGGCTACAACCTCCTAATTTCTTCGGCTACAACAAGAAGGTGGCTACAACCACCTGTCCTTACCCCATCCAACCACCCTGAAGTAGAAGTAGAATGATGGAACCACTGCCACACTATCACTATGAGATATACCGTTGTAAACTTGTACCAATAAACTTGAACCATGCATCAACCATGCATAAAACTCTACCTCAACCTGTAATCAACTTGTACCATAAACAAGTGCATCAAACATGCGCCAACCTTTACCATAAACAAGTGCATCAACCATGCACCAACCTGTACCAAACAATCTGTAATCAACCTGTACCATAAACAAGTGCAACCAACCATGTACCAAGTATGTACCAATCATTTTTAAAGTACTCATCAACTATGACTCATCAATATTTACAAAAATCATGAGCTATACACCTCATGTATGTGCCAACTCATCAACTACTTGTCTCAACCATGTACCCAACTTGTACCTCAACCAAAATCCCTCATCAATTTCATCATCCAAATATGATTTGTAACTCTGTAATATACCCAGTGTATATGATCGCATACCTACAAACCTTCCTTAACTTTAAACAACAAGAGACTAGCATATTCATCAAACTTTTCTTTAGTCTCAAATGATTAGTTTTGGATTAGTCAACAACCCTAACTTGAAATAATAATAACTTTGTACCTGTAATGAATAAAGATATGAAACTAATACACAATGTTTTTTAGTGTGTTTTATGCAATTCCTCCAGGTTTCACTACTTGTAACCTCTCATAAAAGGCGTTACAACAAAAATGGCATACCTTGTTGAATTCTGGCTTATTCTAGCGAGCGACCTTGTAGAGAATGCCTCACATGGAATATTTGTTGAATTGATTTGAACCTGTTAAAAATAATACTAAAGACTCTACTCTAACCAACACATTTTTTCTTAAGGAATTTAGATCTTTTATGAATAAGCTATGACATTTTTACCCGGAACACCCTTGTTTTACTAGTTTCGGGACTAGCCACAAACCCTATTTTCCACGGAGTGTAAATCCAAAAATAAAACGACCCAAAAGTTTAATTTTTTACCAAATATATTGGGATATGTTTCCTCAATGGAATATAAATTTCACGGTCTGACTCATTCTAGAAAAAAAATTATTACGAAAATGGTGAGATGACCTGTAAAAAACATACATTAGAAAGCATCATCAAAAGAATTTATCATTCCTTGAATTATGACCTTATTCTCTTCAATTTCCTCAGAAATTAGGCTTGTATATCCTTTGTTTACCTCAGACACCTATAGGTATTCAATATGCTCAAGTTTGTCTAAAATGAGAGAGCCTTGCCTCTTATTTATACTCTCCAAGTAGTTTCCTTAAAAACATCTTCTAGGTCGCTTTGCCCACTTTCCTTATTTTAGGGTTAACCCACTTCTAATTTCTCCATTAAATTTATTATTTAAATAATTTATTTTTTATTCACTTTGAATTATATTACACTCATCAATTCACTTTATTATTTACCTTCTAAAATCTCTTAACCCACTTTGACTAGTTTGACCTTTTGAGGCTTCTAGATGACATAAGAGGGTCCTCCAACTTCGTAAGGCCATAACTCTCAAAACATGAGGATATATGTGATGTTACACATACCACCAGAGATGGAATGACATATACGATCCATATAGAATAGTATTACCTGAAAATATATCAAAACTCATACCATTATCCATAAAAAAAACCTGGGTCCATTACCCAAGACTGGGTTCTCCAACTTCTCATGCCCATAACTCTCTAACCGTGAGGAGTTATGTGACGTTCCACATACCACTAGAAATGGAATGAAAACAACTATCAATATAGGATAGTTTCACTAAAAAATTCAGTGATCTTCATATCATTATTCCACAAATAATCATGAATTCTCTAACCATACTTCTAGGATAACTCAATCCGCAAAGCATCTTCCCGTGAGGGATTTCATCATAAGGGGACCACTTTGCAATTCATCCATATGTACTTCTTATCAACCATGAAAATACAATAATGAGTCATATTTACATAAAAGAAACTTGGGTCCATTACCCAAATCTTTGTGCTACCGGACTTTCTTCAAGGGTTGACATCAATGCCAACTAACCTTAATCAACAATCTCCCCCTTTGGCATTGATGGAAACACTTTGATGTAATACTGAAATAATATCACTCATGCTCCCCCTAGAACCATGCCTCTGTCTCATTCTCCCCCTCGAACCATGTCTCTTTCCTCTACATCTGATAAATCTCTCCCCCTTTTTCATCAATGGAAAAGATATCTTTCCATCCAGGGTTGCTCCCCCTGACTAAACTATCCTCTTATGGTGCTTCCTCATGTAAATATAAGACATGTAAGATAAGCATTCAAAAAGAATTCATTTTGGAGTATAAATAAATCCAAGTCTTTGGCGAAGATATTCAAAGGCTTCCCGTGGAAATGGTTTTGTAAAGATGTCTGCCACTTGTTCTTTTGTGCCCACATACTCAACTCTGATGTTCTTTTCTGAAACCTGCTCCCGTAGAAATTGATACTTGATTGGAATGTTCTTTGTCTTGGAGTGCATCACTAGATTCTTCGATATACTGATGGCACTTGTATTATCACAATAGATTGGAATGGGATCATCATACTCAACTTGTATATCTTTCAGAGTTTGTTTCACTCAAATAACCTGTGTACAACATGATGTTGTTGCAATATACTCTACCTCGGCTGTAGATAAGGATATTGATGATTGTTTCTTTATTAGACATGATACCAAACACTCACCCAAGTAGAACGTTTCTCCACTAGTGCTTCGTCGGTCATCAATACAACCTACCCAATCTACATCTGTGTAGGTAATAAGTGATAGATCCTTTCCTTTTGGATACCATAATCCAAACTCTTATGTTCCTTTAAGATATCTGAAAATCCTCTTTACTGTTAATACATGTGATTCCTTTGGTGTTTCTTGAAATTGTGCCACATGTCCAACTGGCTACGTTACATATAGTATGGATGATGTCACATATAATAGGCTGCCAATAATTGACCTGTATTGCCTCTGATCTATAGACTTTGAATCATCTTTGCTCAACTTGCAACTAGTTTGCATGGGAGTGATATCTAGTTTGGAATCTTCCATTCCAAACCTCTTTAGCATTTCTCTAATATACTTGGTTTGAGAAATAAAAATTCCTTGGTTGCTTTGACGTATCTGAAGTCCAAGAAAGAAAGATATTTCTCCAAGTAACGACATTTCAAATTCATTTTGCATATCTTTTGAAAATTTATGGCTTAACCTGTCATCATCGCTACCAAAAATAATATCATCAACATAAAATTCAACTAATAAAATATTACCTTGACTTACCTTGATGTAGAGGTTGTTGTCTGCACTTCCTTTTATGAACCCTGCATGTTGCAGATACTTATCCAATCTAGAGTATCATGCTCTAGGAGCCAGTTTTAGACCATACAAGGCCTTTTTTAGTTTACACACATAATCTGCATTCTCTGAAAACTGAAATTCTTCTGGTTGTTCAATGTAGACTTCTTCTTCAAGTTCCCCATTCAAAAAAGATGATTTTATGTCCATTTGATACATTTTAATATTTTTGGAGCATGCATAAGCTAAAAGAAAACGGATTGCTTCCATTCTCGAAACTGGGGAAAATGTCTCTTCAAAGTCTATTCCTTCAACCTATGCATATCCTTTGCATACCAATCTAGCTTTGTTCATTGTAACCTTTCCATCTTCATTCAATTTATTCCTGAAGACCCACTTTGTGTCGATCACATTCTTATTCTTTGGTCTTGGAACCAGTTCCCAAGTGTCATTTTTCTCTATTTGATCCAATTCTTCATCCATGGCCTTATTCCAAAATTCATCCTCGATGGCTTCTTCAAAATAGTTTGGTTCAACTGTAGATAAGAGTGCTAGGTGTGTTTGTTCTGATGAATGGATTTTTCTTCTAGTCTCAACTCCTGCATCTTTGTTTCTGATAATTTGATTTGAAGGATGATTCTTCTGTACTCATCTGCTAGGTGTCTTTGGAGACACTTGCTAAACTTTCTCTTTTGTTTCTGTCAGATTCTCTTCATCTTCCTCTTATACTTCTTTTTCATCTTTTGCCTCTTCTTCTAAGGGTTGTTTCATTGATCTATTTTCTTCTTCCTTTGATTCCAATATGCCTGTTTCATCAATCGTTACGTTGATTCTTTCCACAACTTTGTTTAATCTTAGATTGTAACATTTGTATGATTTACTTGTACTTGAGTAACCAATGAGTACTCCTTTTTCCACACGAGATTCAAACTTTCTCATTCCTCCATCTTATCTTTTGATATAGCATTTCCTTCCAAAAACTTTGAAGTTATTTTTATTTGTTGGTCTTCCTTTCCATAGTTCGTAAGGAGTTTTGTTAGTGTTGTTTCTTAGAATTACTTTGTTTTGAATGTGGACTGATGTATGCACTGCCTATGTCCAAAAAATATCTTTCAATTTTGAATCCATTATCATTCTTCGAGCCATTTCATGTATTGTCTCATTCTTTCTTTCAACAAATCCATTCTATTGAGGTGTCCTAGCAACAGATAATTTCCTTTTTATTCCTTGATTGATGCAGTAGTCCATAAATTCCTTTGAGGTAAACTCTCCTCCATTATTAGATCTCAAGCATTTGATTTTTTATTCCATTTCATTTTCAACCATTTCCTTGTAGATCTTGAAGTTTTCAAAAGCTTCTGACTTATTCTTGAGAAAGCAAATTGCAATCATTCTTGTACAATCATCAAATAATAACATAAAATATTTCTCACCTTTTAATCCCTTTGTTTTAGTTCATACAACTAGATTAGTATGCAAAATTTCCAGTGGTCTTGTCGTTGAATATTCCTTTGATTTGAACCTGGTATTTGTTTGCTTTCCTTGTTGACAATGTTTGCATAAAGTGTTGGTTGGTTTCATGATCTGGGGCATTTCTCTGACTACTTCTCTTTTGCTGACCTTGACAAGGTTATCAAAATGTATGTGACCCATTATTCTATGTTGTTGGGCTCTAAAGATGTCCTAAAAACAACCTTAGTTTAACATTAATTTATCAACCCGAGGATTTGTCTTCTATTTCAAGAATATCAGCAAAGTCTATGCAGATAGCTCGTAGAGGCTAAAATCGTGTAGTTAAAGAAAATTTGAGTTTATCAACAATCAAGTTCCTCACACATCTATTAAGTTTCTAAAGCTAAGATCTTACTAAACATAATTGAAATCTAATCTACACTTCTTATGAATTGAAGGTGTGAATTGAATTGTTGAATTGATCTAATTAAGAGACAATAATTGAATCTGATATTAAAGGCATGATTTGATCTAATTAAGAAATGAGAATTGAATCTATGAAAACAAGTTGATCTATTGATAACTATCTAATCTGCTGGAAATAAATAACTGAATACTAGAAATTGAGAAAGAACACTAATTGAATAATAAATGCTAACTAAGTAAAAAGGAACAACAAACGCTATTTTAACGGAAAGGAACAACAAATGCTAATTTAAAAGAAAGGAACAACAAATGCTAATTTAATTGAAAGGAACAACATATGTGAAAATGAGAGGAACTATCAAGCACTAAACTACAATAATGAGATCTAGAACAACAATCAATAACATTCAAACCAAAACATCTATATTTTATAAGCAAATAGCAATAAAGCATTAACACACTTGTGCATCTATCTTTAACTATTGCAAAGGAGATTTAAATCATAAAACATAAATCAAAACTGATACTATTATAGATTGAGACAATAACTCCTTTAGACTAGGCCCTTGGTCCTGAGAAGCACTGCTACTAGAAACTCAGTATATAGAAATGGTGAAAATGTTCAAATCTTTTATTGATTCCATAGCTGGTACAACATTTACAAAAAAATCTTGTGCAGAGTGATTCTGAGTTTGAATACTTGGATGCAATTCTTCTATTATCCTTTCAAGATCTATTACCCTCTATATATTACAATAATCTGGGTAAATTAAGCCATCCTGAGGATCGAGAGATCCTCAGGATTTCTTTACTATTATAAAGTTACAATATAGAAAATTAATCATCTTCAAAACTGCTTTGCACCAAAATTCCTCAACCTCCAATAGCTTATGCATCTTCAAGATCTCCTTTTCTATATCGGTTTTGACAATATTTATCCATTCATGTAATAGAATCAAACAATTCCAATCGTGTTTTAGAATCTATTTAATATAACTTCAATAATATCGCTAGAAGACATATTAGTCATTTTCTATCCTATTTATCCCTAATTAACAGAAAAGTCAATCAAGATTATATTATGAATTGTGGGAATAAAGAGGATATTTGTACATTTTTCATAACCCAACATACCCCCCCATATTACCTTCTTGCATGTCCTCATGAAAGCTAATATCTTACATGTAAAGCAGTGATGTTGTAAGAAGGAAAAGTTGGTTCACCAGGTCTCCTGAACCCATTACTTCTTTTGAGCTCTACAAAAGTAGCATCCTCCCTCTTCTTATTAATTTGATAATCTTTCTGGTAACTTTCTGGAGGAAACCAAATGATAGGGGGATTATATTTGCACCCAATCCAAGAAGGTCCTTCCTCCTAGAGAATTCTATAATACATTTCCACTCTGTAGGTAGCTACAAAGAAATTCCTGAACCCAAAGGGCTCCCTACTTTTGACTTCATTGGAGGATGCATCCCATCTCATCTTAGAAGCAGCAAGAGCTTATTCTTTGAGTTCTCTAAAATATATAGTTCCTGAACATATAACCTGTCAATGGATAGGGGCTAAAGATTCCAAGACCCCCTCCCTTTTAATGAAGGTTCTATGTCGCATAATGGCTGGAAAGGACTTTGGGGGCTCCCCTCTGATCCAGAGATCTAACCCGGTTTCTCTCTTTATAAAATTCTTGTGAGATTTTCCCCATATGACTTGGTTCTTGGTGAAGGAAAAAAATGCATGAAATTGTATGTCCCCAATAAAGGGACCAGGGTTATCTTTCCTGTCACCTTCCAAAATGAAGTTATGGAAGTATAATTCACACAAAAAGTATTGTACCTTCTCTTCCTCCTCTCTAAAACATGAAATGAAATAAGGGACAGTGGTAAATGTAATTGGCTTACCTGCTCTGATGGATTTTACCCTTAACAATAGGTAATGTTCCAGCAAGAATAGGGTATAATTGGTAGAAGGAGATTTGAAATTGATTACATCAGAGTAAACATCACAAATCTCTTTCATTTTCTCCAAAGCTTTTTCAAATTGGTTTTGTATTTTATTTGTCTTTTCCCGAGCTCTCGTTAACTCATCATAAGTCTCATGCTTTGTTTCCTCCATGGATCTTAATTGTTTAACAATTCTTTGATGTTCGGTCATAGTAACCATCTCATCCCTGGTTTGAGTCAGTTCTTGTTGGGCTTGCATCAACTCTACTTTTAGCCTATCAATGATGGCACTTTGTTTCTAAGAATGGGATGCTTTATATTCTTCCATAGCACCCATCTCATCTCTGGATTGAGTTAATTCTTGTTGGGCTTGCATCATCTCTGCTTCCAATCTATCAACGATGGCACTATGTTCCTGAGAATGAGATGCTTGATGCTCTATCATAGTCATTATTTCATTTCTATTTTGGATCAGGCTTTGTTGGAACTACATCAATTATTCCTCCAATCTCCTAATGGTAGCATCCTTATCAAGGGACTGAGTTGTTTCCTCTGAGGCTGGGCTATTTGTTTGCACTTCAGCATCAATTTTTTTTAAAGGAATTACTTCCTCATTCTGAGCTACTACATCCTCTGCTATTATTTCTTCAGGGTTTGTCTGTGTCCCCACAGATTTTGTAGTGACTTCTCTTTTAGGAAGAGGGTTTCTTCCTTGTACTCCGGGCCTTTTGTTTTTCTTTCTTTTATGGGCCTTTTCATCTTGTTCTAGCTGATTTCTTAATTCTTTAATAATTTCCCTGAGTTTGCAAACTTTCTTCTTTGATACTTCAACTTTTTTAACCTTTCTATTTAACAACTTGTTTTCCTTTTTTAGCTTTGTAATTATCCTATGGCTTTTTCTTGATTTCTATTTGTGAGGGGTCTCAAGGTATTCTTCATTGTGGTCAGCAGGTGGTTGTTCCTTTGTTCCTTCCAAGTGCTCTGTCTGTTCAAGAGGGCTTCTTACCTCATGACGAGGTTCTTCCTGTGTTGTGTCCTCTGGGAATGACATTTCAATATCAGGGAAGTTTTCAGTAGGTTTTGAAGAAGAGCCTCGTTATTGGTATTCTTCTGGTTTATTTGTGTCTCTATCAATTGAGGTCCCTAAGATCTATAAAACATAAGTTATTTCTACCTCATAACTTTTCAAAAATTGTTTTGTCAGGTGCTCCAATGCTGGTTGGGTGTCTTCCTGACTGTTCCTTGTGAGGTTTGTTCTGCCTGCTCAATTTCCTGAACATTTTCCTGTAAAGACTGCTCTATAATGTCCTGAATTTCTTCAGGTTGTTTTGTTGTGTCCTAAATTTCTTCAGTCGTCTCTTGAATTTGCAGGGTCATTTCCTGAATTTCTTCAGGGTCTCTTACTTGTCTGCTTATCCTCTTCCTCTCAATGGGGGCTTTAGGAGTAGTCGTTACTCTTTTTCTCTTTCTCATTAATGACTTTGTTTGTGAGGTATGAGTCTCTGTATTTTGGATGGGGTCTGCCTCGACTTCGGGTTGAGGAGGTGGAACTTCTATTTGGGTAGTGGTTTCCCCTTCCTGTATCTCTTCAATTTCCTGTGGTGGGTATTCATGGTATAATTCAAGTTGTTCTAGTTTTAGAGGTCTATTGGATTTGATAATATCACCCCAGGTTAATTGAGTTTGACTCAGGGTCTTATTTACTATTAGTTTAACTAATCCATGGTGGATGATGATAGTAGAAGGATCCTTGGTCTTTTGTGTTCTTATGGAAACCTCATGTAACATGGCATTTAGAAAAAATGGTAGATTGATTACTAACTGTTGTTTGAGTGCCTCTAGAAGTTTGAGGTGGCGTGGTTGGATTACATTGTATCGTCCATAACATGTGATGTAACTCTGAATTACCCCTGCTAGTTCTTTCCATGGTTCACTGAGAGTGTTGGGGTTATGTACCTTTCCCTTTTTATCCAATTCCTCTCCAGGGTCTACGAAGGATTCTATAGCTTCTTTGAGCATTGCATATCTTCTTGTCCATTGAATTCCTAAGTTAGGAAGACTTGTAACCTCTGCTACGATTTCCAGAGTAAGTGGAATTCATATATCTCGAACCATGGATATTTTTCCCTGCAAGTTTTGAAAGAATTCAAGTGTGATGTTCGTATCATACCCTTGAAACCGGTTGAAGTACTCTATCCACCCTAGATGGTGTAGGATTTCTCTTGCCTGCTCAGTTACCTGTAGTAATGTTGGCTCCCTGCACACACTTCAACCACCCATCTTTCTGTGAGAAAATGAGAACGACTATCATTCCTGGTTGCAGACTTGGTTAGACCATATTGGAGGAAATATTACCAAACATAGAAAATATCAGAGAACAACGTGTGTATAAAAATGTGGGTTTTCCATTTATTACAATCATCACAGTCTTATCAAAAAATGTGTCGAGCATCCACTCCCCTCATTAATGTAGAGGTCGACCTCAACCGTCAGCGTAGGCAAAAGTAATGAGTGTAGGTATTTCCAATGAGAGGTAATAATTACGTTGTCGACGCCAGTGGGGACCAATCATGTATAATTTAAAAAAATAAAACATATTTAATGGTAATCATAAATGATAGTCCTGTTTCGTGGGAAATTTGAATTTTTTGTACCTATGCTCAAAATGTTTTAAGGAAAAATAAGCCGAATAAATCAAGTCTGTTCATTTAAGAAATATTCCACATATCATAATGTTGTTACTTTTCCCGAGTTATTGAATATAACTGAAATCACAACCTTGTTATTGACTAAAGGAAATCTAGAGACACACAAAAACTTGGTGTTTTTAAGGTAAAATTCCATACCACAGGCAGAACCACTGCTGCCAGCAAGCGTCCATGGCCTCGACATGGTTTCCTTTTAACCCATATATGAGCCTGTATCCTTAATAAATATTTGAATCATCTTTTCCCAAAAAGACCACTATCCTAGTTTGGTAGCCAAATGATGATAATTCCACTCACTATATTGTAACTTAAGTGAACAAGCCAACTCGTGATGAGACCCCTTGTCCTTTGACGAAAAAAAAATGTCAAAGGCCATTGCCCTGGTGTGGTAGCCATAGTGGGAATTCCACTTACTTTATTATCCTATGATCATGGTAGGTTGGCTCATGATGAGACCCCCTATTCTTTGTGGGAGAAGTTTATTACTTATATTTATTTGTTTTTATTTTTCATCAATTTTTTTTTTTAAATTTTTTTTTAGGGCTCTATTAAGGGAGGCTCATCTACTCCTTAAGAGTAAGGAATGGCATAAATAAGTGTAAAGATTCCAAGTAAAAGTGTTCTTAAGACTCCTTATTATAATATGAAGGTGAATTATCATTCAAGTATATTTGTATGTATATAGGGAAAAAAAACGAATTATGGTGGTTACAGATTATGAACAAGATTTAAGATATTTCGAAGAAATTAATCCAAAAACAATTTGATAAGGTATGAGAGATAGTCCAAAAAATAATGACATATCATTGCGATGATAATTAGAAATAATGCTGGTGAAAATTACTTAGTGAAATTCGTACCCCAAAGGAATGGATAATGTTTTAACAGCATGAAGGAAAGGAATGACAATGAGGAAAAAAAAACGCAGAAAGAACAACAATTATTCCTTTTTAGAATGCACAGCACGACTCGAGATGAAGGAACAAAAAATTGAACAGAAACAATACTCAAAGGAACAACAATCACGCGAAGGGAACGATCGTTGTTCCATTCAAATGAACAACAACGATACTCAAAGGAACAACAATCGCACGAAGGGAATGACAATTGTTAAATTTCTAACCATCTGATTAGGTAATTTTGGAAACTTCCCATAGAAATATATTTTTGTTGAATCTAAGGCTGATTAGTCATCAACTAAATTCATTCAATTATAATGGGTCAGTTTATTTCAGAATCAAGTATTGGATGGTCTATTGATGTCA
>ML818109.1:140888-155394 GCA_009831015.1 Picea engelmannii
GGATTTCTTTACTATTATAAATTTACAATATAGAAAATCAATCATCTTCAAAACTTCTTTGTGCCAAAAGTCCTCAACTTCCAATAGCTTACGCATCTTCAAGATCTCCTTTGCTATCTCGTTTTTGACAATATTTATCCATTCCTATAACAAAATCAAACAATTTCGATCGTATTTTAGAATCTATTTAATATAACTTCAATAATATCTGTAGAAGACATATTAATTATTTTCTATCCTCTTTATCCCTAATTAACAGAAAAGTCAATCGAGATTATATCATGAGTTGTGGGAATAAGGAGGATATTTGTACCTTTTTCATAACCCAACATGTTCCATATCCAACTTTCATCTTCCTTTCCTAGAAAACACTTTTCATTTCCAATTTCATTTAACACATATATGTTGTTTGAAGTTATTGCGGCTATAGCGACCAATCTCCCTGAACCTTCTTTTCTTATCTCACACTTTTGTGAATCAAAAGTAACTTTATGACCTTGGTCACACATTTGACTCACACTTAGAAGATTATGTTTCATATCTTCTACTAGTAGAACATTTTCTTCCTTTTCATTCTTGTTCCCAATTCAGACTGTGCCTTTTCCAATGATTTTGGTTGAATCATCATTTCTGAAGGAGACTGATCCATCTATTTCCTTTAGCAATGTAAGAAACTTGTCTCTATCACCTGTCATGTGTTTTGAACATCCACTATCAACATACCAACCACGTTTCTTCTGTTTAGCTTGTAGAGCGAATGTGCATTCTTCATTGCTATACTGATCCTGCTTTCTTATCCATGTTCTTCTCTGAAGTTTTTGTCTGTGATTGTTGTTGTTCTATTGCAGGTCTTTAGGAGGGACTTTCATTCTGCAATCTTTGGCCATATTTCCAAAATTGTTACATTTGTAACATTCCACTTCAGTGCTCAAAGATTCAAACATGTTGTAACTTCTTCTCTGTGTTTCACTAGGCCTTCTTGGATAACCCCTTCGTGTATTATTATCAAAGTAGTTATTGTTCCAATTGTTATCTCTTCAATTCACAGCTTTATGTCCAAAATTATTACATGCATAACATAAACCAAAAAATATGGTTTTATACCTGAGAGTTGAGGATCTTCTGAAAGGAGGTGCTCTTGTGAATCATTCTTCTTCTTGAGGCCTATCTGTCGGTTGTTGATTCTGAAATCTGATTCTTCTCAGTGGAGGAGTTTCCCTGTAATATTCCTTATATATCTTCCTATCCTCTTTGATTGTTTCTACATATCTTTTTGGATATGTTTCTTGCTCTGTTGTTTTTGAGTTTGATCCATTTTCTATCTGATTGTATCCAAGTCCGGTCTTGTCAAAATGAGATTTTTCACTGCTGATAATGTCATCCAAAAATTTTGAGCTATTCTACTTATTTTTATTTTGAATATCCTTTCTTAATGTGACAATCTTTGCTTCCAAGTTTCCAATGATCCTATCATTTTCTTCTAGTTGTTCTTTGAGTGCTTCTTCAATTCTTTTATCTTCTTCTATTTGAACCTTAAATTTTGTGATCATTTATTCTAGTTCTTGAGTGTCTTCTTTCTTGTTTATTTATGATTGTAGTTTCATGTTCTTCTTATTTTATTTTTTGATAACTTCTATGGAACACATTAATTCTTCTCGAAATTCAACTTTTTCCTCTTCAATTTCTTCTTCGACTTCTTCACATTCTTCTTCAACTTGTTCATATTCTTCTTCATATTCTTCTTTGTCAAAGTCTTTTACTGCCATGAATAGAACTCTTCATGTCTCACTATCACTGACTTCATCTTCATCTGATGATGAGATGTCTTCTTTGGTGCATAAGATTTTCTTGAAAACTTTCTTTGTAGTTATTTTTCCTTTATATGTGTGTTTCCCTTCATCATTTCTCTTTTTCTTATGAGGACATTTGTTAGCAAAATGACCAATACCATCACAATTAAAACAAATTAAAGGAAACTTACCTCTATACCTATCGTTGGTTCCCTTGTTAAGTCTTTTGACGAAGTTGGCCACTTCTTCATCATCTTCTGAGTCATCACTGTTGTTGTTATATTCTTCTTTTTCTTTTGATTTGATCTTTTGGATGCTTTGAAGGCTGCTTCTTTTACATCTGTATTTTCCTGTTCAGTTCTCATTTCGTGTCCTGTGAAGATTCCATGCAGTCGTTCCATGCTTATTGAGTTTAGATCCGATCTTTCTTCTAGTGATGATATCTTAGGCTTAAATATCATAGGAAGAGATCTTAGTACCTTTTGAACAATTATAGATTCTTCGATTTCTTCTCCCAATACTATGATTGCATTCAATGTTTCATCAACTCGTACGAAGTAGGATGAAATATTCTCATCTTCCTTCATTTTTAGTTGTTCGAACTGACCTCTGTAAGTTTGAAGCTTTGTTGCTTTGAATTTTGTATCTCCTTCATAAATATTTTGAAGCTTGTCCCAAATCTCTTTAGAAGATTTACAATGTGCAACTTTTGTGAATACCATATCACTGAGACCATTCAAAAGTGCATTTTTGGCTTTGGAATTATTCTCATCGAGTTTCACTGCTTTGTCATTTGTTGGTGGAATTGTTGGTGCTGTGTATCCATATACAATTGATTGCCAAACTTGAAATCCCTGTGCCTATATATATGTCTTCATCCTTATGCTCCAAAAAGCATACTTTTGTCCATCAAACTATGCTACTCCATTTTTATACATGTTGGTACTCTCCACGATCTACCTTTCAGTGGTTAAACTGATTTCTGAAGGAACCTTCTCTGATACCAATTGTTGGATTACTAAGAGGAAGGGTGAATCATTAATAGCACAATTGTAATCCTTTTTTATCCAAATTAATCCAAGTGTTAGATCAATGTAGTATTATTATCCAATAATGAGCAATAAGAAATGAACAACCACACACATACACAGTACACCAGTGTTTTACGTGGAAACCCAAATCGGGAGAAAACCACGGAATGTTTTTTCTTATATGTCTTGAAGAATTACATTCATTGGAAGCACCAACTTCCTTTCTTTTCCAGATGCAACTGGAAGGAGGCTCCAACCCCCTAGATTCTTAGGCTACAACTTGAGCGAATATCCAACTCCCCAATTCTCTGGCTACAACCAGAAGGAGGCTACAACCCACTAAGTTCTTCGTCTACAACTGGAAGGTGGATACAACCACCTGTCCTTGCCCCGTCCAACCGCCCTGAAGTAGAAGTAGAATGATGGAACCACTGTCACACTATCACTGTGAGATATACCACTGTAAACCTATACCAATAAACCTGAACCATGCATCAACCTGTACCTCAACCTGTAATCAACCTGTACCATAAACAAGTGCATCAATGATGCACCAACCTGTACCAAACAATTTTTAATCAACCTGTACCATAAACAAGTGAAACCAAACATGTACCAAGTATGTACCAATCATGTTTCAAGTACTCATCAACTATGTCTCATCAATATGTTCCAACATCGTCAACTATACACCTCATGTATGTGCCAACTCATCAACTACTTGTCTCAACCATGTACCCAACTTGTACCTCAACCAAAAGACCTCATCAATTTCATATTCCAAATATGATTTGTAACTCTGTAATAGACCTGGTGTATTCATCAAACTTTTCTTTATTCTCACATGACTAGTTTTGGATTAGTCAACAACCCTAACTTGAAATAATCATAACTTTGTACATATAATGAATAAAGATTTGAAACTCATAAAAAATGTTTTTTAGTTTGTTTTATGAAATTCCTCTAGGTTTCACTACTTGGAACCTCTCAGAAAAGGATTTACAACAAAAATGGCATACCTTGTTGAATTCTGGCTTATTCTAGAGAGCGGCCTTGTAGAGCGTGCCCCACACATAATATTTGTTGAATCGATCTGAAAATGTTACAAGAAATAATGCAGACTGTAATATAACCAAAAAATTTCTCTTTACTTAATTTGGATTGGTTATGAAGAAGTTATGATGTTGTTACCCGAAACACCTGTTTTTGACTAGTTTCGGGACTAGCCACAAACCCTATTTTCCACAGAGTGTAAATCCAAAAATACAATGACCCACAAGCTGAATTTTTTACCACAGATAATTGGATATGTTTCCTAAATGGAATATATATTTCACGATCTGAATTATTCTATAAAAAAAATTATTACGAAAATGGTGAGATGACCTGTAAAAAACATACCTTAGAAAGCATCATCAAAAGAATTTATCATTCCTTGAATTACGGCACTCTTTTCTTCACTTTCCTCATAAATTCATCTTATATATCCTTTGGTTACCTCAGAAACCTATAGGTATTCAATATGCTCAAGTGTTTCTAAAATGAGAGATCCTTGCCTCTTATTTATACTCTCCAATTAGCTTCCTTAAAAACATCTTCTAGGTCACTTTGCCCACTTTCCTTATCATAGGGTTAACCCACTTCTAATTTCTGCATTAAATTTATTATTTAAATAATTTATTTTTTATTCACTTTGAATTATAGTAAAATCATCAATTCTTATTTACCTTCTAAAATCTCTTAAGCCACTTTGACTACTTTGACCTATTGGGGCTTCTAGATGACATAAGAGGGTCCTCCAACTTCGTAAGGCCATAACTCTCAAACCGTGAGGAGTTATGTGACATTTCACATACCACCAGAAATGGAATGACATGTACCATCCATATAGAATAGTATTATATGAAAACATATCAAAACTCATACCATTATCCATCAAACAAACTTGGGTCCATTACCCAAGCCCGAGTTCTCCAACTTCTCATGGCCATAACTCTCTAACCGTGAGGAGTTATGTGACGTTCCACATACCAACAGAAATGGAATGAAAAGAAATATCCTTATAGGATAGGTTAACTGACAAATTCAGTGACCTTAATATCATTATTACACAAATAATCATGGTTCCTCTAACCATACTTCTAGGATAACTCAATCCACAAAGCGTCTTCCCATGAGGGCTTTCACCATAAGGGGACCACTTTGGATTTCATCCATATATACTTCTTATCAACCATAAAAAGACAATAATGAGTCATCTTTGCATCAAACAAACTTGGGTCCATTACCCAAATCTTTGTGCTATTGGCCTTTCTTCAAGGGTTGACATCAATGACAACTAACCTTAATCAATATGAGATAAATCTCTATCAACACTGTTCTACATTGAAAATCAAATCCTTCCTGTTTCTGAACATCCTTGGTACAAAACTTTGGTTTACTAATTGAAAAATCAAAGATGCCCAGATAACTTAGACACTCACCAAAGAATAAGGCTCTATCTTGAATATTCTAGATACGTCATTATAGGAGACTTATTGTTTACAAGATCTGTCGATGGTATGTTGCTTAGTTGTGTAAATGATGAAGAAGAATAGAAATTCTTGCAAGAAAATCATGGTTCTTCAAATTTTGTTATTCATGTAGGAGGTCATTTTTCTGCTAAAACCACTGATTTCAATATTATCAAAAAAAAATATTATTGGCCTTCAATTTTTCGTGATTCGTATATTTTTTCCAGATCTTGTGACAAGTGCCATAAATTTGCTGGGAAGGAACACCTTTCAACCATGCCTTTATAACATGTCCTCCTAGACTTTCCTTTTTCAAAGTGGGGTTTGGAATTCATTGGTCCTATTAATCCTTTGTCTTCTGCAGGACAACTCTTTATCTTAACAACCACATAATATTTTACTAAATGGACTGAAGTTGTCCCGCCTAAACATCCACAGGATGAGCAGGTGATTTCTTTCCTTGAAAATAATATTTTTTCCAGATTTGGTATTTCTTTGGAAATCATTACAAACAATAGTCCCTCTTTTATTTCTGCTAAGCTGACCCAATTTTTAGCTAAGTTGGGGGTTAAAAATTTCACCTCATCAGCCTATTATCCCCAAGGAAATGGGCAAGCCGAGTCTACGAACAAGAATCTAGTGAGAATCGTCAAAAGGCTCATCAAAGATAAGCCTCATCAATGGCACACTCTCCTCACTTACGCCCTTTGGGAAGATCAAACCACCACCAAGGTGAGCACTGGTTGCACTCCTTTCTAGTTTGTTTATGGTCAAGAAGCCATTATTCCTACTAAGATGGAACTTTCCTCCTTAAGGTTAATGCTACAGATCAAAGAATTAAATTCTTCTGATGTTTCACAAAGTATGAATGCACTCCTGGATTTAGAGGAGCAAAGGACGTTTTCCTTAGGTAATATAAAAAGGAGACAACAAACTGTTAAGAAGTATTTCAACAAGACTGTCAATACTATAAAATTTAATGTCAATGATAAAGTATTGCTATGGGATTCAACTCATGTTGATAGGGGAAGACACTCAAAGTTTCAAAAATTATGGTTGGGTCCTTTCAAGATCGCTTTTTTCCTGGGTGCAAACTCTTAAATTCTAAAGGATTTACAAGAGAGAACATTTTCCTACAAAACTAACGGTTCTCACTTAAAACACTACATGGAACCAACTTGAAGTGTTTAACGTTGTTTGGATTGTTTCGTATATTAGTAGTTTAGTTTTGTTTTCATTTTAGTAGTTTCATTACTACTTTTTCAATTCTTCTTTCAACACAGTTTTCAATTCTTCTTTCATTTTAGTAGTTTTCCTTCTGTTATTTGCATTTCTGTCATTTCATTTCTGACGTTTTCAATTTTGCAGTTTCATTTCTATTATGACATTTCTTGCTTTTGTTCTTTTGATTTCAATTTTTGGTTAATAATAAAATGTTGGATCAGTTCTACCATAGTGATACTCCTGCAAAGTATTGTTAGTCAATAACAATCAATCTTACACAGTTGTTATGATGTTCCCCTTGAAGGCATCATTGAAATTGTTATTTGTGTTGGATCATGTTGTCATTGATGCCAATGGTTTTTCATTTATGCCAATGGTTTGATTATTTGGGAGATTGTTGGATCATATGTAAATGGTTTGGTTGATGTCATTGATTGATGTCAAGTAATTGATTGATATGATTCCCTTGATGAGAATGATATATGTCCAAGTGGAAACCAATCGATAAAGATGGGTCATTGAAATGGAGGACCCATGCTTGTATGTGGAATAATGAGATGAATATCAATGAAGTTGTTGGTGAAACTATCCTAGTTGTATAGTGCTTGTCATGCCATTTCCGGTGGTATGTGGAATGTCACATAAATCCTCACGGTTTGAGAGTTATGGCATTATGAAGTTGGAGAACCCCCATATGAAGGCTTGAAGCCCCAAAAGGTCAAAGAAGTAAAAGTTCTTGAAAAGAAGATATCATTATTTAAATGATAAAGTAAAGTGACAAAATCAATAAGGAATATTTAAATGATAAAGTATTGGAGAACTTTCTATTCATGGAAAGTGGTTAACCCTAAAATAAGGAAAATAGGTTAAGTGACCTAGAAATGGGTTAAGTAACCTAAAAATGGGTTAAGTGACCTAGAAGATGAAAGTATAAATAAGAAGCTAGGATCTCTTGTAAAATGAATTTTTTTGGTGAGAATCCTTTGTGGATCAATGGAGAGTTTCTTGTGAGAGAATCTTATTGGTGTGGATCTCCTGAGCATGATTGAAGATCTATTCTAAGGAAGAGAGAGAGAGGAGGATCTCATGGACACATCAAAGTTTCGGCAATGTCAGAGATCTTGACGACAAAAGTCTCGGAGTCACAGAAAACCCTATTTTTTGATGCCCATGTGGGTTGTCTATGTATAGGGTGCGTGTACATGCGGGGTGGCTGTGTACAGGGAGCGTGGACTGAATAACCTCATGGAGATTTGTGTTTGAGCTGGTGTCAAGCTCTTGGATGATGCGGCAGGTTCTAGATCTGCATTTTGTAGCCTCAGATCTATCACTAAGACACTAGTATGGTTACATTATTGTCTTGATAGATGCTATTGTTTGATATGTTGTGAATGCTTAAGGCATTCTTGGTATGGATTCTATGATGTGGCTCAGTCTGGTTGATTTGGTTGATGGAGTGAGCAACACTCTTGTGATTCACTAGTGACATGATTGCTATGGTATACTAGCTATTTATACATGATTAAGACAACATTCATATTGACTTGTTGTGGAGCATGAGAAAGCTATTGGAGAGCTTGGATGTATTGTCACTAGCTGTGGGTCAGTTTAGACAGTGGAAGACAGAAGAGTTCTGAGCATGTGAAGAAAAGAAAAACCCTAGTTTCTTAGAAGCAGACGCTTGTTGCATTATACATTGGTCGCATTCACACGTGGGCTGTAGTGATCCAGAGCGTGTTCACACGCGGGCTGCACTACTGACAGGTCGCGTACCTGTTGACAGATTGATATCTATTGAGGATTGTTGCCTCATCTCAGTTGATTTTGATGATGTAAGATGAGTCTTGCATATAAAGCTGGTGCTCTTGTAGAGTTGTACTCTATTCATTTGTTGTTGATAAACCCAAGGATTGTAGTCTGTAATAAAAATAAAATTGTACATACATCTTGTGTTCTTTGTGTCCATTGTGATGATGACTTGTTGATGATATATTGCTGATATATGTTGCTGATATGTTCTCACATCTAACTGGTTATAAATGACAGCAACGAGTAATGAATAAATGTTGAATGCTAATTGATGAGTTTTTGTGCAAGAGGGAAGTTTTGGGAAAAAGAGCCCCACACTCATTCACCCCACCCCTCTAAGTGTGGTAGGTGTGTCCAACAATTTGCTTCCACTGTTTTTTTATGAGATAGTTGGTTTTATCCCTCTTCTACTTTCCATTTCTTCATCCATTTTGAGATTCAAAAGAGAAAGTCAGAAAAAAAAAATTCTCCTTGAAGTCAAGAGAAAATTTTGGTTGAATGATTATGCATGCAGGGATAAACACCCTCATACTTAACACTTTCCATGAGTTATTCCCAATTCCTGTTCATTTTTCCATTAAATCCGCTCACTTCCCCCTGTTGCATAATCATTATGGTTATATCTTCTTGATATATTGTTCTTGGTCTGTGAAACCAGTTATTCTGAGTTCTTAATCTGTTGGAAACATATTCCTTGTGGAGTCGCGAGTTTGTTGATGATTAAAATTGCAACGAGGAATTTCTCCCACAAAGTATTGCTAAAGCCCTATTATTTAAACTATGCTAATAATATAATACTAGTAGGTGGGACCCCCTTGTAGACTGGAGGCTCAGAGATAGTCATATCACACATTTTTTGTTGTTGTTTTAATGTTTCTTACAGGGTCCTATATGGTTGAAAGTGCAGTCATGGTTTCATTTTGGATATAGTAATAAGTGGATGATGTATTTTATGGCATGTTTTGCTATTTAAAGCTTTATTTTTATGTTATGATTGGCATATATTTACAGTTTCTATGTTTAATYATGTCACCATGATTTATTACCTAGCTACACATACACAAGAAATATGTTAGTAATGACATAACCAAAACAAAGAGAAGAAACTTATGGGAACAATCCTAAAAGAAAGGGCCTATGTTTAAGCTATGTTAAAGGTTATGTGCAAATGGAAATATAAAACATGTTAGTGTTAGTCCTAACTATTATATGGTTGGTTAGTGCCTATGCGATTTTTCATTTGAGTTATTTTGGGGTGCATATGATATTGCAAGGCATATGGTATGGCATGAAAACTTGGCAAGGGATAACRTGAATATTTTGGGTGGTGCATTTGGCAAGGAATTTRGTCGCAGTTTCAATGGTTTGGAAATTGATTACATGGTTTAAATGATATGGTGAGTGTTGGCTCTCTTGTAGTTCAGAATTGAATAGAAGAGGAGATGGAAGTGGTGTGCAGTAAATGCACATCACTCCATACTCCCCCCCCTCAGGTCGTCACCCTAGTATGGTTCTTGTTGCATTTTGATTTGTTGTTGGTTAAGCTCCACAATTCAGGCATGGGAATAAAATTCTCAACCAACTCGCCATTTTAATCTCTCGGTTACAGGTATGGTTCTTTTTCAATCCATCCATGAATTACAATCTATGTATGAATTAAAAATGGCTCATTAATGCTTGGGTTTGTGTTTTCCTGAGAATTGCAAATGTATAAATGCGTGGTTTTTCTCTGTGGAATGACTGTGTAATTGTTCAGATTGCAAGTAAAAGAATTGGTTTTGGTTGAGTTGTGCATTTGTTGGTTGCTCTATTGGTTAAAATTGTGGTGGGTCTCTCTAGTTTTTTAAATGAATATGGGTATTATCGCTCTGTGTTTTAATGGTGGAGGGTTTCGCTATGTGTATTCTTTCTGGCTGCTTCCTCACAGTTATGAGGGTAACTCTGTCGAGTCATGTTCGGATTTTCATTTCATTGTTGTGCATTTTTCCAGAGTCATGGTCGTGGGCTCAGTGTCTTAGCACAAAAATATTTCAAGAATCGGTCTTAACATGGCCATAACGTCGATATATATATGCTTTATGTTTTTTGGGTGATATAAGTTATTCCTCGGGTTATGCATCCTCACTGGAATGGTTTTCAAATGATTCGGGTCTTAAGAAATAGATAGAGGTTATACCTATGTGTGTTATGGGTAAACATCACTGTCCAATGGACATTCGCTTCTCCTCTACAAATGCAAAACGCACTATGTGCAACATTTTTCTACCCTACCTATCGTTGTTTCCTCTGTAGCTAATTGTTGAGCCATTTCCTAGACTAAGAGTTATAAGGAAACCCTGTGGTTTTTTAATATGCTTGTATCGAAGGGTTTTTTCCTATGGGTGATATGCCTCTAAGGACCTCTAGTTCTCTGTGCAATTTATGAGTGAGTGCACTCTTGATTGTCTGTTTGTATTTGTTGTGACAGAGCCTGATTTTAAAATCCCCAACCTGTCAGGCATATTTTTGGTTGTCAAAGATTGGTTATCAAGTGGAGTGGTTATAGAATTTGTTTTCGAGT
Organism: Picea engelmannii; assembly: GCA_009831015.1. Taxonomy (NCBI): domain Eukaryota; kingdom Viridiplantae; phylum Streptophyta; class Pinopsida; order Pinales; family Pinaceae; genus Picea; species Picea engelmannii. The sequence continues at coordinate 151,816 of ML818109.1, forward strand.
CCCTAGCTCGTCTTCCTATGATGAAATTGTTAGAAAATCTGTGAGCGGGAATGAGTAATAATATGCAGTCAAAGGGCTGCCTTTTTTTTGTTATACTTTGAATCATTGTGTTCTACAATAGGGTGTTGATTGCAAATTGAAGACTCTTGTGCGTTTCACTAGGCCCGATAAGGGTTATAGAAAATTATGGAATCGGTAACTGTGTGTATTTCATTATGTTCATTGTGCATCTATTATGGAATCATTGCACATATTATGAATGGTTGTATTGACAGTGATGAAGCTCGGGTTTATGTTGACTATGGTTCCATTACAAGAACTTATTGGTTGATATGTTGAAGAATGTATGAAATCAAGCATGTTTTAGAAGTTTGTTCAATTTGTAAAGGGACCTGTGCATATGTTTCAATTGGCCGATTGTGAATTTATGGATAGTGTATGATATTTTTATATAAATCTTATGGTATAGAAGTGGAGAAATGTTGATGTGTGTTTTCTTTTAAGTATTAAGAGGGAAGAAAAGAAATTAAAGACCAAGCATTTTCTTAACATGGCTGTTGAAAGTCGTTTCGATTATGAGTATGATTGCAGACTGTTCTAATTGAGAAATGTTTGAGGAATTTAAATGTGGAATAGTGAATGGTTTTGATACACAGTAATTATTAAATAGGGGTTGGTATTTTTTGTATTGAGTACAGAATGTTGTCTATTGATTACTTGATTTGTTTTATGAACAGTCATTATTTCCCTACCATTCTCTCACTTTTCTGCACATTACAAGTCCCCTCACCTTCCCATATTCACTATTCACTCCCTGTTCTTAAAATTAAATTATAGTTAAAAGAAAACTTTGTATTTTAGTAGTTGAAGGATGGCATAGGGATAGGTTACAGTCGATATGTTTTGTTATTACAATACAATTGATTGTTTGAATATTTTTTGAGCAGTAATCATGATCTACACTGTTTCATTTTACCACTTTTCGCTCAATACAATCCCTCATATATCCTAGAACCCTTATTCACCCCCTGCTCATTGACAAGTATTAAGCGATTTTTATGGATTGGATTGCATAAGTCTGATTTGTTGTTGAGCCAAACTTTGTTTCATATTTAAAGAGATGGCATGTATGGTTTGTTGAAGAAACTAGTTGCTAACAAATAATGCATGCAGGAATGAGCTTCTTCAACAGAGGTATCCATGATCGGGGTAATAGGGGAAGAGGAAATTGGAACAGGGGCCCTAGAAGGACAAGGTTTTCTATACATTTTGATGCAGACCCACAAGAGTTGAACCAACTATACCAAGATGTATTTTTTAATTGGATTGGACAAGGAGTGGTCCAACCTAGGCTAGAAAGGCTTGATTTCCAAGCCCCACACATCCCTGGTATCCCAGTTCTCCCTCATGTCTCATTACAACCTGAATTCCCTGAAAATGATGGATGGCAAGATATTTTCCACTCAACACTCTCCCAACATCGTGGCTGGCCCAATTTGTCTCTACCTGCTCCTCCTCCACCGGTTAACCCAATTGTCCAAGCTGGCCATGCATATTCACTAGTACATTCATCACACACAAGAAAGAGATTAAAAACCTAATCCCACCATGCACCTGACAAAGGAAAAGTTGTTGTTCTCCCCTCCTCTCCCTCAAGTGACTCTTCCAAATCCATTTCATCTGGCATGCATTTGACAGATGATTGCTCCACACAACCTAAGGCAAATTCAGAGAAATAAAAGGGAGACAACAACAACAAGGGGAAAATTGCCTCCCATAGTGGCAAATATGGTTTTTGAGTGTTTTTATTTATTGATTGTTGAGAACAGTTGACTTCTGAATTTTTGGGACAACACACTATTTTTTGGATATGTCAGATACTAGATTTTTTGGATATGGTTTCAAATATCATTGATATTAATTTTCAAATTATGAGAGTGATGATGGGAGCCACAAGGAGGGTTGTGTTTTATTGATTAACTAGTTGTGTTTATGCTTGTTATAGAAACTATAGGGAGTCACAAGGGGTCCCACCTACTAGCTATTATTTATTAAAGATGCGTATTATTGTTTTATTCATTTCCCCCCTAAACTAAAAAGTTGGTTGAGTTTTAGTTAAGTTAACTAAAGAGGTAGTTTAACTACTTCAACTAATTCTGACTACTTAAAGGTAAAAAGAGAAGGAGGAACAAAGAAAGATAGAAGTATAAAGCATACTAAGGTATGCTCTTGAGTTTTATTGAGATAATTCAGTTTTCATTCATTCTTTAATCCATCGAAAGACTAATTCTCTTTTATGATAGCATTGTACTATTGTAGACAGCAAGATTCAAGGCTGAATTACATCATTCACACACTTGCTTTTTAGAGGTGTTGATTTATCTTTGATAGTCTGTGTAGACTTATTTGTCTGTGAATTAAATTTCATGACTGATAAAGGATATTGTGTAGAGTTGAGTGGGCAACAATATGTGCAAGATGATCCAGCTTTTAAAGTTCAGTTTTTTACTTTCTGTCAGAAGTCCTTTTGTATGGTTTTCATCGGGGACATCTAAGTTTGACTTTGGTCCAAACTTCCTCAGAGAATTTTCTAAAGAGAACGATTCTTCGATAAATTGGAACGAAATAAGTGATTTCTTTATGTCTCATCTGTGTTGATTATTGACTTGGTATTTTTAATTATGTCTCTACATTTATTTTTTCATCTATTATATTCAGAAAATTACATAAACATTGAATTTTTCAGCAATCTTTCATTTATAAAAAAAATCATCCTAAGCCCTTGTAACCAATACTTGTGGATTAGGAAACAATTTTTTATGGCTATAAACATAGGGTGATATTCCCATATATCTTACTTTAGCCAAGTAAGATCCGAAATGCTTGAGAAAGATTATTTCATATCATTTCCTCAACAAATAACAATGGATGTCATCTAGGAAGGATTACCTAATCTGGTAAGAAAAAAGGTTGGTAAATGTGCATCAACCAAAGAAATTTTGGGATAAGTTACATGAAATATATTCTTCACCCATGGCAGATTCAAAAAATGCCAAAGAAGATGCAGATATAGATCAAGAAGAATTATGTTCACCATGTCAAACAGATTCAAAATATTAAGAGTACATAATCACCACAGGTATTGTAGTGTCCCCAAGGCCGAGCCCCATTGCAGATCATGTTATATGCAAAGAATTGTAAATATTTTCTATAGGCTGGTGAGCCAAGTTTTGAATAAGATGTAGGCTTATGAGTTTTGTTAGGCCAGGGAGCCTAAGTGTTGAAGGCCAAGAGCCTGTTGATGTACTTGTATGTATGCAGGTCAATTAATAAAATATAAATACCGCCAGTGCAGACCGACCACGATGAAAGAGTGATGGGGGACTGAGCGTCCACAGAATGGGCAAGGGATCACGGGCTGAAAGGTGGGAAAGGGGTTGAGTGAGGAGCCTAGGGGCTAAGCCTACGGGGCTTAGGCCTGGAATAATATTTTATTAATATTCCTAAAAATCCATGTGCACATTATTTTATCCTAAGTCCTTTTTGGAAGGACCCGTGAATTCCCAAGTGGTGGGAGGA
>ML818110.1:119010-132178 GCA_009831015.1 Picea engelmannii
TTTCGGCCAGAATCTTGAATATAATTCTTAATAATACATGCAAGGTAATTGTATTTTGGGAAAATACGATCCAGAAATAAAGTTATTGCATTTTATAATGACAAATTAGTTGTAGTATTTAAGAATGTTGCTAAAGGTCTTTTCCTGGTTAGGAGGCACTGTCACAAATCAAGCACTTTGTGGCATTTAGGAAAACAGTCCACAATCAAGGCAGGAAGCGTGGGCATACTAGCCCTGCAGGCTTCCTACCAATAACAAAGGGGCAATTATGGGGATTTCCTGAGCGAATCGTTGAGAAAACACTGGGAGAAGTTAATGGTGCAGACAATCAAAATCAACGCCTGGCCACACGTTCTGGAAAGTTCAGGTCTGAAAATTTAGATAAAAAAAAGGGTGTTTTAACAGGTTAACCTAATCATAATCAAGAGAAAAGTTGGTTCTGTATAAATATGAAAGGTAGATCAGTAAGTGAAATCTCTACGACCTAATGTTGCATAAACCTTCTTTACCCTTGAACAGTAAGATAATTTACAGAATATCCAATACTTTCTGGAGGCATGTGTTAGGTTTTAAAGGAGGCCACAAAAATGCAGAGTTTAATGACCAATAACAATGATGAACAAACAGATCGAACTCGCCAATAATATGTTGGTTACACAATTAATCTCACCATTAAGTGATGACTGCCAGGGACGAATATATCTTTTTAAAAGTTTGGAGTTTCAACCGAAGTCACCAATGGCCATACTATGTCCTGACATCATAATCGACCGATGTTATAATTTCTACCATTTCCTCCCGCTGCCCTTGTTTCAACTTCCTAGGAAGTGCGTTGGTTCCGACTTCCTCTTGGAACACTGTAGAGGTCGTCACTATCACTGCAATGGACTTGTGTTAGTCTGTCTCGTGGTTAATGTTTAGGTTTGTATTGTTTTTGTTTTTTTTATAAAAAAAATACTAACCAAAGTTAAGAACCTTCCACTAGGGTTTCAGTGATCCATTCATAAGTTGAGCTACAATCGATTATGCCATGTGCTCTCATCATTGTAAAGAGGGAATAAACAAACAGTGATGGTTATTCCTTAACGTGAGTTCTACCCTCCATTCCTTACATGATGGAATGTCACCGCCTTTAGGTGATGAACATACAAAAATGAATTCACCAGTTTAGATGGTATTTACTCGGTTGATTTAGCCATTTAAGTAATGAATATGTGGAATTAGATTCTCCATCATTAACAATGCAGGGTAAAAATTTACGGCTATCACATATTGCAATCGCTGAAGTATATAAATAAAGAAAACCATTCAATCCAACAAACAGCTAGGCTAGGAAGGAGAGGTCCTCTACAAGCTAGCATTTAATCCGTTTACAAACAATATGAATTCTACTCTACAAAATAGAAGGGCGTATCGTTGCTTGATCTCCCGCTTCGATGACGTCTGCGCGCTTTGTGCCTCTCCCGCTCGTCGACCATCGAGACCTCACCGATACCTCCCAGCCAATCACTAGGGGTACTCTGCTTCCCCCTTAGCCCCCTAAGCCGCAAAGGGGCCACAGTCTATCCAGATGGTACGTCTAGCTCCCAGCTCACCTCGCAAGGCCGAGCTGCCACTCCTATCTGAGATGGGAAATCTCAACTCCTCACAAGTAAATTATTCAAGTCACTAATCCGGTAGTGTAACGTTACGCTAACAGTCGATCCCCTACTTCATTCTCCTCTCTTTCTTTTATAACATTTTAGCACTTCCATTCTTTCCCTAATCTCATTAAATTTTAAATTTTTAAATAAAAAGTTCCAAAAATTCTCCTTCATACAAGTGGCATCCATCCCCAACTTTCCTCCAATAATTATTTTCTTTAAATTAATAATTGTCTCATTTCCCTCACCCACCTAGAATTTCTCCTAAATTTACTCCTAGGTGTTTCTAGATTCCCTTACAGGTTTAAATACTTTCCCTAAAATGAAGTTGCTAATTTAGTTCAATTTAGAAGGTTCTTAATTGCAGATTCTTTACTATGTTGACCTCACTTTTTACCATAAGTTCCCCTCTTTCCCTTATTATGTTTCCTCCATTCCTTAGTTTCCTAATTCTTTATTATTCCCTTCTTTCCCCTTTTTATTAGAGCCAAAATGGCAGTTACACCATTTAATCCTTTCCTTTTATTATTAATTAAATATCTTTTACACTTTCACAAGTTAAAAAAATAAATAAATTCTTCTTTACAATTTAAAACCACTGATTTTAATTAAATTATTACTCTCTTCATTTTACCCCAAAAATTTTATGAAGACTAAAACTATTACTTAAGTGGTTTTTAGTTTAATTTTTATTTTTATTTTTTTATAGGGTATTTTTCTTAAGGTTAGGCAAAATTTTACCCCTATAGAAGTTTTAGACTTAGAACTTAGATTCTGAACTGGGCGACATTTCATTAGGGAAGTTGTTTAAGAATTTATTAATGTGTTAAATGTCTTAGGGCCATCTAGGTTTGTTCCTTCATCATCATCAATGCGACGTGCCCTTCAGGACGCACCATGTGCTCCAAGGGTGCCACTCGCCTCGCTTGTTTCTTTTGCGCGACGTGACCTTCAGGATGCACCACGTGCTCTAAGGGTGCCACTCGCCTCTTTTGTTTCTTTTGCACGATGTGCCCTTCAGGATGCACCACGTGCTCCAAGGGTGCCACTCACCTCTTTTGTTTCTTTTATGCAACATGCCCTTCAAGATGCACCACGTTCTCCAAGGGTGCCACTCACCTCTTGACTGATTGGTAGACATCAATAATCCCTGGAGTCAACACTCCGCCAGGTGAACTTGTGGGAGACTAAGGGCTTCTAAGGAATAAGGCCCCTGCCTTATTGCGCGCCCCTTAGAATCATTGTGAGCGACTGTCGCAGTCTACCCTCACGGCATCGTGGGTCCTCTCAAACTAGGTAATCGTTAACCTACAGTTCGAGCCACAGCGGGAGTGCTAGTAGGCTGTGGCAGGGTTGTTGTCCACACCTCTCCCTCAACCTCTCTGGTAGTCGTGTGTGTGGCCCCTTTACTCCATATGTCAGTCTGGTCGGCAAGCTATCGTCAGCCTGCATCATCAACAATCGTGTAAGAACATGTCCACATCATATCATCTAATCCAATCTACTAAAATCACAGTAAACAATCAAACCCCAAGCACACTCCCTGACGCGATCCGGAGTCTAAGGGGTTTCGTCGATGCCTCTGCATCCTCAAGGTCCAAAACCCTACACACTCAGTAAAACCGAGTCAATAGCACCTGTCTATGTCAAGGCAATAAAACATCATGTCATCTAAAATAACACATCATAATCAAGGACAAATGTTTTAATATCATAATAGTCTGGATCACCTGCGAGCAAGTGTCCTCAAAGAATAAGTTTTCTCAGTGCACCATAGAGAGATGTTACATACACCCCCTCTTGGTCTAAAATTCATCCTGAAGTTTCATAGTATAAATGCTGAAATAATGTATCATAGTATCATAAGTCTATCTATCAAACAAAAATGGAAACTGCTGGCGCATATCATATGCGTCCTCCCAGGTCACCGAGTGTGGACTATAATTGTCCCACTGGACCTTGACCTGGTCTACCATTCAACGTCGTAGGTGTCGAACGGGATGATCTAAGATGCAGACCGGCTCAGCCGTGAGCACTCACTCATTTGACACCTACAAGGAAATCATGTCAATCACATGTGTAGGATCACTAATATAATGTCTCAAAACAGATACATGAAAAACATCGTGCATATGCCTCAAAGAATCAGGAAAGGCTAGTCGATAGGCCACGAGCCCCTTTCTCTCCACAATCTTGAAAGGTCCCACGAACCTAGGAGAGAGTTTATCTCCCTTACCAAACTTGATCGAACTCTTATGCAGTTTAACCCGCAAGAAGACTCGATCGCCGACCTCGTAACTATGGTCGACTCGGTGTGCATCAACATAACTCTTTTGTCGATCCTACGCTTCTTTAATCCTTTGTCTTATGTTTTTCATTTTCTCTTCCATTTCTTGGATCGCTTATGGTCCCACCAGGACCCTATCCTCAAGTCGATCCCAACTCAAGGGCGTCCAACATGGTCGCCCGTAAAGAAACTCGAAAGGTGCCATCTTAATGGTGCTCTAGTAACTATTGTTGTAAGTGAACTCTACTAGAGGCAAGAATTCCTCCCAATGCTTTTGTTGGTCCATTACGTACATGCGCAACATGTCCTCCAAGGTTTGGTTTGTTCGTTCGGTCTACCCATCAGTCTCTAGGTGATACGCAGTACTAAATTTAAATTGGGTTCCCAAGGACTCTTGGAAACTCATCCAAAATCGTCCAGTAAACATCGATTCTTGATTGGATATAATCTTCTTAGGAACGCCATGCAACCTCACAATCTCACTGACGAAAACTCTAGCTATGTCAGGTGCCTGATACGTCGTATGCACAGGAATAAAGTGAGCACTCTTCGTCAGAGTGTCTACCAATATGAAAATCTAGTCATGTCTCCTTGCCGTCAGTGGCAATCCAACAATAAAATCCATCGAAATAACCTCCCATTTCGATTTCGGAATGGCATGTGGTTGAAGTAATCCTGTTGGGTGTCTATGTTCATCCTTTACTTGCTGACACTCTAGACATCTGTCCACATAGTTGACTATGTCGGCCTTCATTCCCTTCCAGAAGAATAAGGGTTTAAGGTCTCCCCTCATCTTCGTGACTCCTGGGTGAGCCATGTAAACTGCTCTATGAGCCTCGCTCAGGATCAACATCCTCAACTTGTCATTTGGCGGTACATAAATCTGACTTCTAAACCTCAATAAACCATCGCTATCAAATGAAAATCCCTCAAATTGTGGTACCATCATGGTGTTTTGTCCGATAAATCCCTCGACCTCCTTGTACCAGTCATCGTCTCACTGTAAAGTGAGAATCTTCTCACGTAGATTCATCTAAAGAGGCAACACCGAGAAGATTTGTGGTCTCCGACTCAGAGCATCCACCACTCGGTTCACTGCTCCCTTTATGTAAGTAATCTTAAAGTCATACTCGCTAAGCAATTCCGACCAACGTCGTTGTCGCGCATTCAGGTCGCTTTGCGTAAAAATGTGTTGTAGTCCACAATGATTAGTCTTTAGTTCAAATTTTCATCCAACAAGGTAGTGTCTCCAAACCTTCAAGGCATATACAATGGCTAATAACTCCAAATCGTGTGTCATGTAATTCTCCTCATGCCTTCTCAGTTTCCTCGAAATGTAAGCAATCACTCATCCGTATTGCATCAAGACTCCGCCAAAACCTTCCTTGGATGCGTCAGTGCATAACAAGAAGTCTGCGTCCATGTCAGGGACCTTTAGTATTGGTGTTGTTGTCAACAACTCCTTAATCCTCCGAAATTCTTCTGCGCATTTCTCGGTCCAAACAAACTTCTTGTTTTTCTTCTGCAATTCCGTGATTAGATTCACTATCTTCGAAAATCCCTCGACAAACCATTGATAGTATCCTACTAAACCCATAAAGCTTCACACTTTCGTGACATTCGTCGGCGCAGACCATTCCATAATAGCCTCAACTTTGGCTGGATCCATGGCGATACCTTCGTCAGAGATGACATGCCCTAAGTAGTGAATCCTCGATTGATAAAAAGAGAATTTGGACAACTTCCCATACAATTTGTGCTCTCTCAGACACTGTAGTACCGAGCGCAAGTGCTCGTCATGCTCCTCTGTAGTTCGAGAGTATATCAAAATATCATCAATGAACAATTGGACGAACTTGTCCAAGTGCTCACGGAACACCCCGTTCATCAAACTCATAAATACTCCTGGGGAATTTGTCAGTCCAAATGGTAAAATAGTAAACTCGTAATGTCCAAACCTCATCTTGAAGGCGGTCTTAGGGACATCATCCTCCTTGATCCGCAACCGGTGATACCTTGATAGCAAATTGATCTTGGAGAACACCATCGCACCCTTCATTTGATTGAATAGATCATCAATTCTCAGCAAGGGATACTTATTCTTGATCGTGGCCTTATTTAGTTGACAGTAGTTAATGCAAAGCCTCCATGATCCATCCTTCTTTCGTATGAAAATAACCGGTGCACCCCATGGTGACACACTAGGACGTATCAGTCCCAGGTCTACCAATTCCTTCAGTTGCATTTTCAACTCTTATAACTTTGGTTCAACATCCGATAAGGTGTTCTTTCTATGCGTTCAGTCCCCGGTTTCAGGTCTATGGTAAACTCTAATTCCCTTTCCGGCGGCATCCCAGGTAACTCCTCGGGAAATATGTCCACAAACTCCTTCACCACCAGAAGGTGTTCTAGACCTTCTGCTACTCCCTTCTCGTTTAGCACAAGGATCGCATAAAGCTTGCACCCCTTACGCATACTCTTCCGTAACTGTAAGGAAGAGACGAACCTCAGGGAAACTCCCTGGTTCCATCCTATAATCACACGTCTCTGTCCTTCGTCATCAAATAAGCTCAACCGTTTCATCTTACAGTTGAGTATTGCCTCATGCGATTCCAACCAATCCATACCAATCACAATATCATAAGATCCTAAGATCATGATGTACAAGTTGGCCCTCGTGAAAAACTCTCCCAGGTTAAGGACACAGCCCATAACCTTTCCTCCAACCTTTTGTTTGGCTCCCGAAGGCATCTCTACAAAGCTAAAATCATCCTGTTCGACTTCCTTCACCTTAATCATTTTTAACGTTGCACCAGAAATGAAACTCTTGGTAGCATCGGGGTCTATCAAAATACTAAGGTTCTGGTCAGCGACAGTACCTGTCATCTCGAGCACAGTCGACTGGTGCTCTGCCTGGCGGTTATTAACCGCTACATGAATACGATGGGCCTTTCCCATATCTCCCACGGTAGTGGGTCCTGCTGATCCGGACGCTCTGGTCCTCTCCACAGGATAGTCACGTTGGTAGTGCGTCTCCCCACACGTCCAACACCCCTTCTTCGGCCCAGTAGTCCTGGTACCCAAAGTAGAAGATGACGGCCCACCAGCCTGGAACCCTTCTCTGTTCTGCTGAACAAGCCTAAACTGATGCTGCTGCGGGCGACACTGCTGCTGATGCGGTGGTCCCCGATAAGGTGTCCGTTGTTGAGGCAGTGGTCGTCGGGGTGTAGTGAAAGTGGATCCCCTCTGGAAGCCATGATATTTCGGCGTAAGTCTCGCTGGTGTCCAGTGCTGCTGTGTTCTAGATGAACCCTACCTTGCTGGTCTCGCTGGAGTCCTGGTCTGACCCCCACTGATAAGCTCCTCCTCTACTATGAGGGCCTTCTGGATGACATCGTGCATGGTTTGAGGCATCAAAATCCTAACCTTTGCACGTAGGCTTCCGTCAAGGCCAAACACGAACTGGTTAACCTTAAGTTTCTCTGTTTTAAGGTGCGGAGCATATCGGAGCAGCTCCATAAAATGTGCCTCGTACTCGGGCACCGTACGACCTCCCTGTCGTAATGTGTTGAACTCATTGAGCTGACACTCAATGAATTCCTCTGAAAAGTACCTCTCTCGGAACCGTTCCTCGAATAGTTCCCATGACACGTCTTCCACGGCCATGTTCAGCTGTGGTAGGAGTGTCTTCCGCCATAGAAGGGCGCTCCCCTTCAGTGGAAAAACTGCCATGCGGACCTTCATGTTGGAGGTATAATCACGAAGTGCAAATCACATCGCCATGTTCTCCAACCATGCCTCGGCGGCTACGCCATTCGAGGCACCAAAGAACTCAGGAAATTTGACTTTCTCGAGTTCACGATGAATGCTACCAGTAACGGTCGGTGCGCATGGTAGAACCTCAGCGGCTGCCCGCGCCCTGGCCTCATCTCTGTCCAAACGGCTGATCAGTGCCTCGGACATGCGCTGAAAAAATCTCATCATCCTGAAAACATTTCCAACTGCTATCTACTCCTTTCCGAGAACCTGCTCATCTCCCTGGAGGTTAGACCCCTCAGGTGTGGATGATACTGGAGGCGTTGCGCCCCCTCCCCTATCACCCCTTCGTCTTCCTGCACGACATCCTCTAACAATGATTACCTGCACGCACACAATCAACTCGATCAACAATAGTATAATTAAATCATGTCAACGAAATCCTTAGCGATCCCAAGTCGTGGGTCAAACCCTCTCTGATACCATATGTAACGATCCTCCTCGTTACGACCACAAACCTCTTATAACAAGTGCAATTGTTTTATTTTTTTTTATAATTTTTTTATTTTTTGTGTATGTGTGCGTGTCTACAAGGATAATAAATACATTCAACTCTGCATTTCCATACGACGATGAGCATGACGCATGAAATGTGATGACAACATAAAGATCTAAGATGCACATAAACCTCTGCAAACAATGAACGACAATCAACCGACAAATAATACGACTGACTACCCGCCCGTCCTACCCTGCAATGGTTAGGACCTCCAAGACACATAAGCAACGCTCAAGCCCAGGTTCCCATCGACTTTAACCATTTAAGGTCTCAGGACTGGCGATTGTTCTGAGGAACATGGAGGTGTCTACATCCCGCCCGAATCAATCCGGACCAAAACTAAATATGCTAAATCGACAAACAACAAGACGATCACTGCATGATAAAGTTCTATGAATCAACACACATCACATGAATTTCTACAGTGCAAGAGAAAATGGTTACTAAATCCAAATGGAACAACATCATTGCGTGTGCAAAGAAATCAACTTGATTTAAATTCAAGAAGCCAGGTAGTCATCTACTTTACTCAAGGTGCAGAATTAACCATTCATTAATTCAACTATAGCTATATACCATGATGCACAATAAGTATCGACTAAATCATGGAGCAAGGAAATCAATTACATCTATCTCACCCCTCTATAATTTCAGGGTGCACACATTCTATTATAACCATACAATTCGCTTGTTCTTACGCCTCTCTTAAAGGCGCGCGAGTAACAATTTGCAATTTGATTTAAACTAAGTGAAATACACTATAATAATAAAAATAACTATATGGTTTTGTGACTTAATACCATTATGATGAATTTGCACTATCTATTAAATAAATAGATCAAACATTGAGGATTCCATTGCATTCACAAGGCCTATACATATATCTTTGAAATTTATAGTAATTTACACTACAAAAACCAATCAAGAAGATTCAAAGGTCTTTTAATTGAAATTACATGTTTTATATTTATAGTAGTATTTCTAGGATTTTGGCCTTATGATTATCCTAAGTTTTCCAATTTCAAATACAATGCTCTATATTTCAATGGTTCACAAAATTCATTAAGAACAATAAATATTTTATTACATTATATAAAAGTAATCAATTTTACAACCATGAAATTATTCAATTTGTAAAACAATAATTCTATTTTAAATTAAATACAATTATTCAAATTGCAAACAACAGAAATTATAAACAGAACTACGATTTAACTACAGCTGAACCTTTGAAACAAAACAATACTTGTTATGCACATTAACTGTAAATATTTTTTTTTATATTTATTATAAAAATTTCTATCTAAATAAACTTAAAGATTTGTAAGCTAACCATTTAAGGGACAAGGAAATGGAAGGTCCGTGGGTAACTAGCTCCCACCCTAAAAAAGATGATATGGCAGGTTTTAAAAATTTAGGAAATTGTACTAGCAATATTTAAATTAGTAAATACATCAGTTGTCCATCGATGATTAAAACAAAACTTTCGGCCAGAATCTTGAATACAGTTCTTAGTAATACATGCAAGGTAATTGTATTTTGGGAAAATACAATCCAAAAATAAAGTTATTGCATTTTATAATGACAAATTAGTTGTAGTATTTAAGAATATTACTAAAGGTCTTTTCCTAGTTAGGAGGTGCTATCAGAAATCAAGCACTTCGTGGCATTTAGGCACACAATCCACAATCAAGGCAGGAAGCGTGGGCATACCAACCCTGCAGGCTTCCTGCCAATAGAAAAGGGGCAATTATGGGGAGCTCTTGAGGGAATCGATGAGCAAATGCTGGGAGAAGTTAACGGTGCAGATAATCGAAATCAATGCCTGGCCACACGTTCTGGAAAGTTCAGGTCTGAAAATTTAGATAAAAAAAGGGGGCGTTTTAGCATGTTAACCTAATCATAATCAAGAGAAAAGTTGGTTCTGTATAAATATGAAAGGTACATCAGTAAGTGAAATCTCTATGACCTGATGTTGCATAAACCTTCTTTACCCTTGAACTGTAAGATAATTTACAAAATCTCCAATACTTTTTGGAGGCATGTGTTAGGTTTTAAAGGAGGCTGCAAAAATGCAGAGTTTAATGAGCAATAACAATGATGAACATACAGATCAAACTCGCCAATAATATGCTGGTTACACAGTTAAGCTCACCATTAAGTGATGACTACCAGGGACGAATATATCTTTTTAAAAGTTTGGAGTTTCAACCGAAGTCGCCAATGGCCATACTATGTCCTAACATCATAATCGACGAATGTTATAATTTCTACCATTTCCTCACGCCGCCCTTGTTTCAACTTCCTAGGAAGTGCGCTGGTTCCGACTTCCTCTTGGAACACTGTAGAGGTCATCACTATCATCACACTGGACTTGTGTTAGTCTGTCTCATGGTTAATGTTTAGGTCTATATTGTTTTTTTTTGTTTTCATTTTTTTTTATAAAAAAAATACTAATCAAAGTTAAGAACCTGCCACTAGGGTTTCAGCGATCCATTCATAAGTTGAGCTACAATCGATTATGCCATGTGCTCTCATCATTGTAAAGAGGGCATAAACAAACAGTGATGGTTATTCCTTAACGTGAGTTCTATCCTCCATTCTTTACATGATGGAATGTCACCGCCTTCAGGTGATGAACATACAGAAATGAATTCGCTGGTTTAGATGATATTTACTCAGTTGATTTAGCCATTTAAGTAGTGAAGATGCGGAATTAGATTCTCCATCATTAACAACGCATGTTAAAAATTTACGGCTATCACATATTGCAATTGCTGAAGTATATAAATAAAGAAAACCATTCAATCCAACAAACAGCTAGGCTAGGAGGGAGGGGTCCTCTATCAGCTAGCATTTAATCTGTTTACAAACAATATGCATTCTACTCTACAAGATAGAAGGGCTTACCATTGCCTGATCTCCCGCTTCGATGACATCCACGCGCTTTGTGTCGCTCCCGCTCGTCGACCGTCGAGACCTCACCGGTACCTCCCAGCCAATCACTAGGGGTACTCTGCTTCCCCAATAGCCCCCCGAACCGCAAAGGGGCCACACACTATCCAGATGGTACGTCTAGCTCCCAGCTCACCTCGCAAGGCCGAGCTACCACTCCTATCCGAGCTGGGAAATCCCAACTCCTCACAAGTAAATCAATCAAGTCACTAATCCGGCAGTGTAACATTATGCTAACAGTCGATCCCCTACTTCCTTCTCCTCTCTTTCTTTTATATCATTTTAGCACTTCCATTCTTTCCCTAATCTCATTAAATTTTAAATTTTTAAATAAAAAGTTCCAAAATTTCTCCTTCATACAAGTGGCATCCATCCCCCACTTTTCCCCCATAAATTATTTTCTTTAAATTAATAATTGTCTCATTTCCCTCACCCACCTATAGTTGCTCCTAAATTTACTCCTAGGTGTTTCTAGATTCCCTTACAGGTTTAAATACTTTCCCTAAAATGAAGTTTCTAATTTAGCTCAATTTAGAAGGTTCTTAATTGTATATTCTTTACTATGTTGACCTCGCTTTTTACCATAAGCTCCCCTCTTTCCCTTATTATGTTTCCTCCATTCCTTAGTTTCCTAATTTTTTATTATTCCCTTCTTTCCCCTTTTTATTAGAGCCAAAATGGCAGTTGCGCCATTTAATCTTTTCCTTTTATTATTAATTAAATATCTTTTACACTTTCACAAGTTAAAAAAAAAAAAAAATTCTTCTTTACAATTTAAAACCACTGATTTTAATTAAATTATTACTCTCTTCATTTTACCCCAAAAATTTTAGTTTAATTTTTATTTTTATTTTTTTATAGGGTATTTTTCTTAAGGTTAGAAAAAATTTTACCCCTATAGAAGTTTTAGACTTAGAACTTAGATTTTGAACTGGGTGACATTTCATTAGGGAAGTTGTTTAAGAATTTCTTAATGTGTTAAATGTCTTAGGGCCATCTAGGTTTGTTCCTTCATCATCCTCAATGCGACGTGCCCTTCAGGACGCACCACGTGCTCCAACAGTTCCACTTGCCTCGTTTGTTTCTTTTGCATGACGTTCCCTTTAGGGTGCACCACGTGCTCTAAGGGTGCTACTTGCCTCTTTTGTTTCTTTTGTGCGACGTGCCCTTCAGGATGCACCATGTGCTCCAAGGGTGCCACTCACCTCTTTTGTTTCTTTTGCACGACGTGCCCTTCAAGATGCACCACGTGCTCCAAGGGTGCCACTCGCCTCTTGACTGATTGGTAGACATCAATAACCCATGGAGTCAACACTCCGCCAGGTGAACTTGTGGGAGACTAAGGGCTTCTAAGGAATAAGGCCCCCACCTTATTGCACGCCCCTTAGAATCATCATGAGTGACTATCGCAGTCTACCCTCATGGCATCGTGGGTCCTCTCGAACTAGGTAATCATTAACCTACAATTCAAGCCACAGTGGGAGTGCTAGTAGGTTGTGGTAGGTATGTTGTCCACACCTCTCCCTCAACCTCTCTGGTAGTCGTGTGTGTGGCCCCTTTACTCCATATGTGAGTCTGGTCGGCAAGATATCGTCAGCCTGCATTAACAATCATGTCAAAACATGTCCACATCATATCATCTAATCCAATGTACTAAAATCACAATAAACAATCAAATCCCAAGCACACTCCCTGACTCGATCCGGAGTCCAAGGGGTTCCGTCGATGCCTCTGCATCCTCAAGGTCCAAAACCATGCACACTCAGTAAAACCGAGTCAATAGCACCTCTCTATGTCAAGGCAGTAAAACATCATGTCATCTACCATAACGCATCATAATCAAGGACAAATGTTTTAATATCATAATAGTCTGGATCACTTGCAAGCAAGTGTCCTCAAAGAATAACTTTTCTCAGTGCGCCAGAGTGGGATGTTACACACAATGCTCACGGAAGTCCAAATCAATTT